>JAAGNO010017876.1:9619-44889 GCA_033439905.1 Ceryle rudis
TTAGTCAAGCATGACTTCCCCTTGGTAAATCCATGCTGACTACTCCTGATAACCTTCTTCTCTTCCATGTGCCTAAAGATGACCTCCAGAATGAGCTTCTCCATTATTTTTCCACAGATGGAGGTAAGGCTGACTGGCCTATAGTTTCCTGAAATCTCCTTCCTGCCCTTTTTGAAGACTGGAGTGACATTTGCTTTCCTCCAGTCCTCTGGCACCTCTCCTGTTTGCCATGATTTTGCAAAAATAATGGAGATTGGTAGGGCAAGAAGGGATAGAAGATAAAAGGGTAGTTAGCAAACATTTCTATGAAAATAAAGATTTGATTAAATTCATTTGCTGTTGAACAAAACAAAGAACAGCAAGGAAGAGATGACTCTTGTAAGACAGCACGGAAAACTGAAATGCATTCCCACCTTACTTGAATTTTCATTTCTTCACATTTTTCACTTCTAGTAGATTTTAGTTACACAGTGGACCCCAGTTGTAAACACAAGGAGTCTTAGCTCAGGAGAGCCATGCTGAGTCCTGAGGCTTGCTGAGATGTGGAGGTGGTTATAAGTTGGCCGTGACCTTCTGAGGAAACAAACCATGCAACTTGTCCCTTCTGTTTGCTGGCAAGATAGTCTGTAATTTTTATAAAACTGGCTGCAGCACAGGACATGCTGGCTTGCTCATAAAGCCTCCACCTCTTGACCACCTAAATAAAGGCAAGGAAGACCACAGCTTCACCAGCTGAGAACTGAACACTAGTCAGCAGTCTAAGGAACTGTGCGGAGGTTGGAAAAATTAGCTCAGCTGATCACAGACAGGGAAAGAGGGGGATGGAAGTCACAGAACCCCATGAGAATTAGGCAAGATGATGGAAAATAAAGGCTGAGAGATTTTACAAAGGAATGTTCAGTGAAAGACAGGAAAAGTAAAAGGCTGGGAATGCTTTTGCAATAGAAGGGGAATTATTTGTTTGCAGGACTCATCAAGGTGAGCCAGGAGAGCCCATGAACTGCTTGCATGCAGTCATGTTCATACAGAGCAGTGTGTGCATCCAAGGAAGGCGTGTGCAAATCTGAAGAACTTTAAGCTTTAAAGGTCTGCTGTTTTTTGGGTACCTGGGAGGATTTTTTGGGGATCTTTTCAAACAAAAACGTGAGCAGTTGGAAGAATGAGTCTAGACATGAGGGACAGGACCTCGGTAGCTGGTCTACATCTTGGAAATACTTGCAAGACATTGATACCAAACAGTATTATCTACACTCCTGACTGGATGGCTGTAAAATATTTATGGATCCAGGTATCAGGTCCATTAATAGCAGTTGAACATGTGACCGTGACAAGGCATTTACTTAAGCTTTCATACTAGTTGTCTGTAAATCTGTCAATAACCTGGAAAGGCATTGAGCATCTCTGCTGGGGTATCTTCTTCTTCTTCCTTTCAAAAGTAATAAGATAGCATGCACAAACAAGCCAGGACTGGAGCTTAGTTTTCTCTTTTAATCACAGCTTGCATTGCCACCAGTATTGCTGACTGGTGAGAAAAAACATGCAAATATTTAATCTGAAACTAAAAAAAGAATAATAAAGCTAAGTCCATCAATATTACCTGGTGAGAAAGTTTAAGACACAAAAAGGGAAAAACCTACCAGTGTTGTGTCATAGCATTTTTACCAGGGCTCTTGTGAATCAAGCCTTGATTTTTCTTTCATTTTATATTGAAGTGTGCTGCCGCTTGGACATTAGCCATACTTTTCACTTCAGAAACTTGTCTGTGGCTGAATTGCTATCATAACCTTAAACGTGCCAAAGGACTTTCCTCCCCATCAGTTTTCCTTACCCAGATCTGCACATTGTGGAGAAAGCTTTTGTCCAGCAGAGGCAGTGACAACCTTGAACCAGGTAACAAATAGTGTGGTGTTTTCCCTTACAAACAACCCAGAAAATGTGTGGCCAACATGATAGAAGGGAGCAGGATCATCTCAGCTTCCCCAAGCCCCAGAAGGAAGCAAAACCGCGGTTATAGTGGAGAGGCCGAGGCTGGGTCTTACATTCCCAAATGGAAGAAACTAAAGCAAGCTTACAGCATGGAGCACCTCTTCAGAACAAGAAAAGTCTTGCTAGGGCTGCCCCTGGCTGTAGTGCAGTCCTCAGTCACTTTGCTTATCAAAGATTGGGGTGTGCTACTGTACTGACTTTCTCCCAGTAGCTGGAGGATGGTACTCTATAGTGTTACAATGGTGGTTCTGTTATTTGGGTGTTGCTACCTTACAGACAGATCAGTGCACCTGAAATGACCTTCCCACAGTCAAAATACAGGTTTTCTGATGGTTATAAGCCCAAACGAAAAAAACCAAAACCTGTGAACTTGAGGGACAAATAATGACTAAACAGTTGATATTCTGTCCCTCATACCCCAGGAAAACAAAACAAAACAGCTGCCTCTGCTAGAGCTGCACTGAAGACAATATGCTGGATACAAAGTGCTGTAATTGCAGCATTGTCAAGACAGCCTCCACTCCAGACTGGTTCCTGTGGAACAACAGATCACTCATTAAAATGACTTGCATCTCTACTGAATTTTAATTACAAAAGTGTGAGGAGCAGGTGTTAACTTGTTTTATAGACTCATTATAGGCCCTTGGGACTCCCTAGGCACAGTTAGAGTTACTGAACATTTAGAAGTTCCTGATTTTGACCCTATTTTTTTTCTCATTTAGAGGCTTGTATTTGTAGCATATATTTATTTATATTAACTTAAGGATATCACTTTGAAGTCAGGCATTCAAACCTCTGGAGCTGCAGGACAAGTCCATCAGCAGGACTTGAGCAGGGAAGAAAGCTGTTTCTGTCTGCAGCTAACATGTGGAGAGATCATCAGCTCTATCCTGCTTCCAGCTCACCATGTGCCTTTCCCCTCTATGTCTTCAGGGATGCTACCACTCACCTACTGGCATAGCTGCTATCTAACAGCTGCCCAAGCAGATCATCTGAAATTGCCCAGATTAGTTTACACACTGTAAGTCATAGAGGTCTCTTCTAGCCTGTATCGTTTTGAGTAGAGAGCAATTACATCAACAGGTATAAACTGCCAAGTTAACAGGGCAGTAATGTCAGGGGTGTGTTTGTGTGCATGAAGAGATGCTCAGAGCAGTAAATTCTTCCTGGAGCCAAAATAGGGTGTGTGACCAAGGTGTTTGGCTCAGTTTTTTAACACCTTCTAGATGTTTACTGCATAGTAAAATCAGCAGCCCCTAAATTACTTAGGGTTGTCACATACTCGTAGTACAAGCATAAGTGCTAGAAGATGCAGCTTTCAGATACCAACCAAGTACCTATCACTGATCTGGCTTCTAAACCTGAAAAGTAATTTCTATTGTTTTCTGTAATTAAGTGCCTGTCAGCTTGGCTTTTCTCACAGAAAGAGAGATATTCACCTAGCCCCCTTGTAAGGCAGTAGACAGAGATTTGTTCTTTATTTTTCTAAATTAAGGGTTTTGAACCTGTATATCCTGCACTGCCATCAGATGTTTTGCTCACCAAGTTACCTGCAGGTCTGTCTTCCCTCTGATCCAGCACATTGTGAAACAATCAAGCACCTCCAGGACCAGATGCTGGTAATGTATCACCCTAGACCATGCTGGAAAGCATGTCCTGGTGGTGATAGGCTTGTGATCAAGTTCCTGGTCTAAATGAGCAGCATGAGGATGTGAAAACATCTTCTACCTGCACAATGAATCCCACAGCCACTCCTCTGTTGAGCTGACATTCATCTCTCAAAACTTTAGGCAACTATCAGATGATTCTGAGAGTTACTTATGTTCTCTGCAATATTGTAGAAGTAATAGACTCCTCCTGAGAATAACTCAGATCTTGTTCTTTGTGTGATGAGTACAAAGAAGCCTAATGTAACCACACTCATCATTAAAATATATCAGTTAAATACCTAGGGTTAAGGAGGAAGCCAGGTTCTTTGCCCTGAAAATAGACAGTCTCTAGAAGCTGTCATACTTGACTTCCAAGCTGAACTCGACCCAACAGGTGTGTTTTCAGTGGGTCTGCAGGTCTTGTTGTATGCATTTCAAAGCTGAAGGTGTACTATTTTGATAGCTGTATCAAAGCTTCAACATTGAACGATTCTAGTAACTGAAGAGCCATGTAGAGAGCCAGCATTACAGGGTTATTACACCCTGACCCCTTGTTACTGCACAGAAATGACACAATGAGGAATTCAGGGACCAGTAATGGGTGGAGCAGTAAGACCTGTTACGATTTGACCTTTTACCATCAGCAGTAAATCCCCTCATATGTATGTATTTTATAATAACTGGGCAGGACACAGTGCACAAAGGATGTTGAAACGGGATTTTACAGTAGCTAATAGATGCCATTTGCTGTACAGATTGCTCCACAAAGGCCCTGAGATGAAAAAAACCCACCATTTATCAGTCCTCATAACTCATGTTCAAATTGTAATCACTCTAGTAAAAACTTTAGTAGGAGAGATCATCACATGATTATATGAAGATGTGACTGTAATACTCTATTTTAAAGGAAGCCAGTTGTGGGCTAGATCATGCTGGATGCTGCATTGTCTAATGACTTGCAAGGTCAGGTTTTCAAGGTTTGAAGTGGTTTCCATGCTATGGGGATAAATAAGGATCATCAGGTTTCTTCAAATATATGGAAGGCCTTAAAGTTATTATGACTAAAGTCAGTGATGATTAACTGTAAATATACTGACTCTGGAGCTGGCATGTGGAAGTAAAGAAAAATCCCTGCAGAAATAACAAAATTTCTCTGATCTATAAGACAATTGGACTGCCATATGGGGAGGCTGTCCAGTCATTATCAGTCAGAGCAGAAATATTACTTTAAGCTCCTTAATCCCAGAGAATCATAAGGGAAATATGGAAGTTGATAATGACAAGTACAAAAGAAAAGATAAAAGACATTTTCAGAACATAGCAAGTGAGAAAGTTTGCCAAATACAAATCTGGTCTTCAAACCCTGGCAATATCCCACAAAATTTACTGACTTTAAAGGGCTCCTGACAACTTTAATTTCACCCACTTGATCTGTAGCAAGGTCTTTGTAACTGCTCTGACTTTGCCAGAAGATGTCTGAGGCATTTTGATTCCTCAGTAAAGCATTTTAGTTCTGCAGTCTTATCTCCACCCAGAATCTGCCTAGCATCCTGAGAGCAGCACCAGGGCAGGTGGCGCTGGCAGACACTGAACCAGGCACTGGCTGTTTAACTACATTGCCTGTCACTGCTTAAGACAGATAAAAAAATCACAATATTGAAAACACCATCTGCTGTGGGAATTTTGTCCCCTTAATGAGGTACAGGAGAGAAATGCCAACCTCAGTGACTGTGTGTGAATGCATCTCATCTCACTCTGTTAGGTGGGAGCATGCAGAGAAGATCCCCTCCCCTTTATTTCATGAAAGCAAGTAGTGGGGAAAAAGTTCATTGAAAGTTTAGAAAAGACCCCATTCTCTGAGCTTCAACTGAAAGGGACTGAATTCTGCTCCTCATGAGAGCAGTTCAGTGCTAAAGGAAGTTAAGGCAATGCTGAGTAGGTGTGTTTCACTAAGACCTCAGTTCAGATTTCATTTAAACATACACTTTATCTTCAGTTTGGGGCTACTTAACATGGTGTGTCTTTCCAAGGCTGTTGAACATGTTTGAGGGGTGGCAGGGAGGATTGCCCACAGCTGCTGAGGAGCAGGTCAAGCAGCCAGATGAATGAACCTAGAAAAGAGAAAAGTCCATTACAATAGAAACAGGTGATGCAGGAGCCCCTGTTCTGACTCCATAGGTTCATCTTTCTCCTTCAAGTTAGTGACAAGTGGTTTTCTACAATGCTTGGCTCTAGGTTCTGGCCTAGACTGACACATGGAATAATACTTTTAGTACCACTAAATAACAGGTGAGTAAAGCTAAAACGGATAGCATCTTTCTCCTATGTAATCAGGGATTTTTGTTTCAATGGATAGTGTGAAAGTACCGCTGAATACTGCAGGATATGTACCAGCAGCAATACACAGGTACGCCTGCCTTGTACACTGGCTGTTCTGGCGTTTTGAAGATTTGCACAGGTAAAGATGGCAGTGGAGTTTGAAAGGTGGACTATGGTTTGGTAAAGGCAAGCTCCATGAAGAGCTAAGCTTTCGTGTACACTAAGCACTTACCACAACACAGCTGTTTTAAATTCAGCAGAGAAAATCACTGCCCTAGAGAAGAGGTTTGCTCTGCCCCTGATGCATTGATCTTTAGCTTTTGGAATTTACATAAACATTAAGATAATATCATCGATATTTTGAAGATTCATCCTGAATTTGCAACAGTCATGTCTCAGATTTCCAAAAGTTGCTTCTACAATGAAACAGAAACTTCTCATGTCTTCTGAAAGAAAGGCTGATGTGGAGGAGATCAGGTACAGATAGTCATAACAGTGAGTTAAACCAAGCCAGATGTAAGTCAAGCAGGAAGACAAAAAGGTAAGACTGTAATTTTCATGTGAGCCTACGGAGGCTTGTTTAGCAGTTTGACTCTATGCCAAATAGCTCACTGCACCTCTAAAAAATTGCTTTACTCTAAAAAAAAGTAATCTGAAAGATCCCTGGACTGCAGTCAACTTAATATCACACATATCTGCATCTTCAAAGCATTCTATTTGGCTCAGCATAGCAACAGAAGCATAACTATTAGTGGTTGTTTCAACCTTGGGGTAACTGGATGCCCCACTACCTCACCCACTAAACAAATAAATTTACTTTGATGTCCCTTTAATATGTCACAGAAGAGAAAAATAAAGGCATCATATTTAATGGTGCGAAAGAGATTATTCCAAAGATTAATATTTTCAAATGAATACGAAGTGTAAAAATAGTATCTGTAGTTCATTCTTTCAGCTCCTTGATACATTTGAAATATAGCATCTCACAATGACAAAGCTGACTTGTCAAGGCATTTTCCTGCAAATAGGGAAATTTTCTTATTATAGCCATTTTTTCCAAAGATACTCACTGAGATGGACTTGATCACGGTGGCCATGACCCTGCAAGGCTCAACCCCAAATTACTGTTCAACATCTATGGAGTTATATGAGAGATGAGGAGTTATAATTCATTTGACACTGATACATCATACTGCAGTTTCAGCTAAAGTTTAAAGGGACGCAGTAATAGCTGAGATTACTGCTCTGTATGTCAGAGTATTTTAATATTTTTTTTTCAGCACAGTTCCAGTCTCTCTACTCTGGTTCCACTCTAAATGCCACATGCTGCTGGGTGGATGCTGAGCAGGAAACACCACTTCTCTGTGTACTTGTTCCCCAGACTTATTTCAATCCTACCACTAATTCCAGGGCCATTCATGTTTGTATTAGGAGGTGGAACTCCTCCCGACAATTGGGTTCTTTGCTGTTATAATGGTGAGTAATGAGGCTAAGGTAAATATATAGGGGGGGGTTGAAATTCCTGCATTATGAATCAGTCTTAATATGGTAGGAACACCTTAATGTTTATTCAGGCAAAATGTCACAGCAGATGTGATAATTCTAGAGTGAACCATTGATAGCAACACACATACTCTCACTGGAATTCAAACATGGTAATTCTTTTATTGTCTTAATCCATAAATTTTAATGTGTATGAGCAAGCGGTGCTTCCATGTCAATCTCAACTCTTCTTTCACATACCTACAGATGCTAGATATACCTTTAAGTTAAATAATGAAATATGTACCTTAGTACCTGGTTTAGTCTGTGTTTCCTTTGTTTATTCTTAAGATTACATGGATCATATATGTGTTGGACAAAAACTGATTCAAATAACTTGTTTAAATAAAGATAAATTTGCAGATTGAACCAATGACTTTGTACAGAAATATATATGTACACAGACATGTTAAAAATAGAAAACACACAGAAAAAAATCAACAAATTTGAAAAATATAAAGATTTGGAAAATATTAAGACATCTGGGTGTGCATCACATGTAAACCATCTTGTGGTGAAGCCAGAAGTGATGAATTGCACATTCGCTGATATCAGCTACAGTATAATAGGGTCAGCTCTTTCCTTTTCACTGTTATAGCTGATGCTTCAGCAATAGGCTTAGATTAAAAAAACTCAAACACAGAAACCCAGTTCATGCCTTAAAAATATTTGTATATGGAGCAGTAACAGTAACAGCATGTGGATTTAGATGAGCTACAAAAAATTATCTTAACAGAAGCAGAATTATAATACACCTATCATTGATCACCTTAATACCAAATACATCAAGCTGCATTTTGCATCTCCTAACATTAATGACATTACAATAAAACCTTCATCTTTCAGGTTATGCAGCCCTGGAGTTCCAGACCCAAGATTATATATTGTATCATTTACATACAATTATATTCCTTAGATAATCATGTTGCTCAAAACCAAATGCTGTCATTTTCAGTATTTATGCATAGCTCCTGACCTGTCTTTTGTATAGTTCCATGCCAGGGGAAACCTTCCATCGATATTCAGGGACATTTACTGTAAGCAGAGCGGCAGCATATTAAAGAGAAACAAAGATAATAACACTATTTCACTAAATGTAATGTCACTGTCTAAATTAGGAGCTTTGTCAATACAGTGAAAGGTGTCCTAAGTTAGATATGCCAGATCCTCTTTTTAAGGATCCTCTTATCACCTAGGGAAGCCAAACTCCATATTGCATGACAATTCCCCATCATATCTCAACAAATCTTACATGAAGGAGCAATTCATAAAACTTTAGCTAGGGATACAGACTCTGCTGAGTTTAAGAATCTTTGGTAAACCCTAAATGTTGTGTCATGAATTTGTAGTTCTACTTCTGTATAGCACAGCCCCTCTGTATGCTACTAAGGCAAATAAGATTGTGATTAGTTCTGTGCTGTAATTTCTGTATCCACTGACACTGTTTGTGGCTTCCTTTCCCAAAGGCAGTAGAAGCTAGTGGAGGGTTGTATGTAAAATCGTAAAGGGGGAAGCTTGTTACAGAGCTCAGCAAATCCTTCATTAGACTTGTACTTACCTGGTTCTGTCTCCCTTCTCTAGTGCATGGTGGGAGAGAGTGGTGCCATGATTGCTTGCTCCATGACCGGATTAATAAAAATCCATAACTGGACAGTTTGTGGGGAGAACAGTCCTTTGGGGTGCCATTAACCCATCACCCAGCTGCTAAGGCTGAACAATGCTTGGTTTCCCATCAGGACACCACAGCTATGAATGTGATGCCAAAACTATGGCAGGGGATCAGCAGTTACCCCCTGTGATGGTAAAGCCTCTCTCTAGGGTTTCACACAGAGTAGGTCTGCAAACATCAGTGATGTATCTGGGCTACGGCATGAAACTGGTGTTCAGAGAAGGTCTTGTCCCTGACAAACATGAGAAGCAGGCAGTATGTTCTGCTCCCATCACATCCCACACTGCTCATGACAGATAGAAACAGATCCCAGAGTTCTTATGCGTGCTTTCAATGGGGATTTTTTGTTTGGTTTTGGTGTTGGCTTCACACTTTAGCAAGTATTTTATAAAAAAATCATAAAAGAATAAAAAAATTATCACATAATCATGAAAAAACACTTCCATGCATGTACAATAGTTGCTTGGCTTACAAGCCAAGGTAGACACTGAAGTACGTATCTAAGCCATCTTCCTTATGTGGCGACCCTCCTAAATTGGGACCATAAATAAGGTTATGTTAACATATTCAATATATTTACATGTTACATTGAGACAGTTATAATCAGTCTCAAATCTAAGTAATCTATCTCTATATTAGCTTTAGAACATGCAAAAAATAGAGTAGACATCTATTCCTTCTAAGATACAAAGAAGGGGCATGTTTTCACGAAAAACATTAGGGTTCAAAACTTGGCATCATCAGTAAAATACTAATAGACATTTTCAAATTGTATAAAACATAAAAGATTTGATATTGAGGAGGAAACCATCCATATAAAATAAAACTCTTTAAAATGGAATGTAGCCAGTTTCTAAATACATCCAAATATTACAGCGTCGCTATAAATAGAAAACTAGACAGTGCTGAAGAGCTAAGGCAGTCCTTTCTAAATTGTTCAAGTGGATATATTTCTCTCTCTTTACTATCATTAATACACAGTTGCTTGAGCTACAGCTGTTCTAGCCTTTGGCAATAGTTCAAGTAACTTCCCTTCTTTTTTGCAACCCTCCATCTTCCATTTTGACACCACAGAGTTGCTAGAGAGCATATCTTGATTTCGTGATGTTTTAGTAAAAATGCCATATGTCCCAAACTCTCTTGGTGTGTGTGCAGCCAATCAGGGAAGCATGTCATAAGTTCACCATGTTCCTTCAATTTTCACTCAGGTAATGGCACATCTCTAGTCCCAGCACTATAGGGAGCTACGTGCTGACAAAATCCTTTTTACTTGCACAGAGCCTGCTGAGAAGGATTTCAGAATAAACTTGATTTATTGGACCTCGGACATGATATGGGGACTGAGAATTTGTTGCATAGTCCTGCAGTTGCGATGGCTTGCTTTGGCTGCTGAAATATTTCCCCAGTGTATAGTGCCTTGATAACGTCATTGTTATGTGAGGACTTTCTTCAGAGGGATTGGATTTCACCACCTGCAAGAGAAGTGACATATGTGAGTGCTTTCTGCCTGCACCTAGAGACACGCAGCTGTGTGTACAGAAAGGCTGAGACAGTTCTCCACAAAGCAGGTCCCGATACTCTTACCATGAGCTGCAAGTTGCTCACAGAGTATTTTGGTGGGCCAACTTGTTATTTTACATACTAATTAAATTGTAATATCTTATTCATTTAATCTCTGAAATCTAAATATATAGGCCAAATTATACTGTGTTGAGTCTGTAATTCCTTTGTATGTTAGACTCTATTCTCTTCATTAGGGGCAATTTATCTGAACAACAAAATTCATACTTAACAGCTTGTCTGTATATTTATCATGGGTCTAAATAAACCCAGGACAGCCCTGACTTGCAGGAAGGCTTAAATCCTGTTCTGATCCCAAGCACTTGAGGAACGTATGTAGTGTCTCTGCCATGAGTCCTGTGAGAATATCTCACATGTCTTGAAACAAACATGTCCCAGCTCCATGTTGAGATGAAAACACTCATGTGTTTTCATGTGTTTCACTCATGTGAAAACGTGTCATGTTTCTCCAAGAAGGGAGCTATGATGCAATTTAACATCCCTCTCTAAGGGGCATCACACTGAGATAACCACAATGTGGTTCAATAACTTAGCACAGGAGAATGATCCTTCTTGGCCCCTCAAATATGTATAAAGAACTGGGATTACCATGTTCAATTTGTATGGAATAAACAAAAACCCATGGGACTAAAAGGAGAGAAATGAAAGGTATGGTTGTCAGCAGCCTAATGACTGTGGTGGTCTCCTGAAGGTCTTGTCTCTGTAAACACACAGTCAGTGATGAATAATGAGGCAACTTCAAGAGAGACAAAACTTCAGAACCTTGTACAGATGCAGGATAGAGGAACCCCAACCCAGACATTGACAAATACAGAGAAAGTAGAAAAGATGCCGAGTGGTTAATTTATTTCTAAAAGAGTAAATATATACTGACTTGATAGTTCTGATGCCCATCAACTTACCTTTTATATCAATCACAGCAGACACTTGGAAAAACAGACTTCATTTATTAATGTATATATTTATGTGGAAATATATTAGCTTTTAAAAAATATGCATATTTACTGTCACTGAACAATCGGAAACAATGTTCATACGTAGTGAAGCTCATAATAAATGCAACAACTTACGCAAAATTAAATGTGAGTGATGGAATAATATGTGCAAAGGCTTGAAAGACTGGGCAGAGAGGCTATGAGGGAGCTGGCTGAACTAAAAAAAAGACCAGGAATTATCCATGTAGAAAATTAATATATCCTCTGATCAATTTGATACAGCTAAGCCAAGGGCTGTTATTTGTTTTCATGCAATTACTGCAGGTTCATTTTTCTAAATTAGGGCCTTAGATCTTACAACTATTTCAAAACGATGTCATCTTGAACCAGTCACCCAAACTGCATTCCTGTTAGGCATAATCTCCCAGGAATGTAATCTAATGTTCATCCAACAGCCAGCCACTGATTAAGATGCCAAAATCCCAAGTTTGCTCATTTTTATGTTGTGACCATGATTTCATTGCCATTAAATTAGGAAATAAATCTGAAGGAAAAAATGGGTTCCATAAAGGTCTTTATAACTGCTGGCCAATCTACTTCTCCATAAGCATTTGTGAAGAGGAGGTAATTAAAAAATCAGCTTTGCATGTGGGTATAGAACTAGAAGTATGTTTGGGCAGAAAGTGCCAAAATTTTTTTGCCCCAGGTTGATATAATCCCTTTGTGAGTCCAGATCCCATGGCAATCTGAGGAAAAACTATAGGGTCTACAGAGCTGCAGATTTATTATCAGGGTAACCCAAAGCCCTCTGAAGTGGATTGGTGGAAATCCAAATAACTTATCAGGACAATCAGGGGAAGTAACTTTTTGTTTGCTCCAGCTACTGAGAACTAAATGACAACTACAGAATGCATTTCAGTCTCATTTTCTGAATGCACAGTATGGCCAGCCCTCTTTTCCTGCATGGCTGTGCTTTAGCTCAGATGGCGTTTAAAGAGCAGAGACATCTTCTGGGAGTTTAGGAGGTCATTTTTTAAGAGAAAGTGAAAGCACAAAGCAGTAGATTTAATCCATCTCATCTGGTTTCATAAAACATGAAAAGTGTTGGCATTTTACACAGTGTTCTTGGCTCCATCCTTGGAGGCAAAGTGCCATTTTCCTAGTGCAAACTGCTTCAGCACCTGATGAAACTCATCTTGCCAGGATGCAGAAATAAACTGATGACAAAACTGTTAAAAATAACGAGGTATCAAAATCATTAAAGGACTTTCTTTTTGCTTTCCTGAAGGATCAGGTCTGGTTTTTGGTGGCTGGAGGATTCTCATAGGCACATCTATGCCTCTTTCAGGCACAGTGACCTCTCAAGACTCATTAACAACAGCTCCATGAGCCAAATTCTCCCCTGATCCTCCTCAGAAACAGATACTCTCTGTTGAGATTCCTACGGCACAGAAACAAGGCCAAATCTGCACATGAGCTCATACAAAATGATGGAGGAGTGCATGAAAAATGCTGATGACTGATCATGCCCTGCTGTTTTCCACCCAGTTCCATACAAAACATATTAAATATTTCACGTTGAGGCTCTCTGTTTCACTCAAAAGCTCTGTGGAAATAGCGAGCATCAGCAATGACCCATGAAGAAACAAACATATGGGTTCTAGGAAAAAAAAAGGTCAATATAACTGTCTGGGTGAAATGGAGGGAGACTTTTCCTCCACGGGCCTATTTATCCATCGCATAAATATCTGCTTTGTGACTTACTCCCTCTTTTCCACCTCCATTTGGACAGAGCTGTGTTTGTGCCTCTTTCTTGTACTGAGTAAAGGGCTGGTTAACTAACCACACCTGCTGTGTTCGAGCTCAAAGCACGACAGAGACCAGAGCAATGAATGGCCTGAAAACATGTGAACTGCTGAGGAGCCTGAGGTGGAAACCAGCTGTGAGGTTAGCACACAGCACATAAGGTCAGATAACACTCCCAAACCTGAGCCCCATATTGGTGCAGAGTTCCCACCAATAGCAGCTGATTGTCTCCCCACTCTCTTTTGGGAATACATTTGTTGGCCGGTAGACTGTCTTTGATATTGTATCTCTGTGATATTTAAGGAGAAAAAACAAAGCCTTATAGTTTTTATTTTATTTTAATTCCGCTTTATGCAAAAGTGGCTGCTGTGGTTGAGCGAATTAGATATAAGCCACTGGCTACAAGAAAATAGTTAGGCTTGATATATACTAGTCCTTGGCCAGCAGACACTGCAAAGACACTCTGGAGCCTATGCTTGAATTTTACTATCATTGCCATTGAATTTCAGTTTGTTTAGTTTAAACTACTCCTAGTTTTAATTAGCCACAGTATATTTTGTTTTCCACTGTATGCTGTGGGTGTCTGATGGAGGAAACCTTATTTATTATTATTAGGAAACCTTATTTATTATTTATTCTGCCTTTTTTTAAATTATTTTTTAGGAAAATATAGCATAGCTGTCCTGACATTTCTTCACAGCAAAACTTAGTGCTTCCACTTCATTCTTGGTTCCATGGCCCATGTTTGAAACTATGAATGTCTATGAATCTTCTGGGCTAACCCTGCACACGTCCAGATCCTGGGAACAGGCTTAGTCAAGACTGAGGCTTACAGAAAAATAGGCATGACTTGGCAAAATAAGCAAAGGGGTTTCATTCTTCTCTTGTCAGATTCAGAAAACATTTGGTGGTCTCTCTTATTTGAAGTAATTTATTTTTACAGAAAACAAATTCCTAAATTCATGCAGGAAAGGTGTTAGCATCTCACTTGTGAGGGCAATAGTATTTTTTAATATTTCTGCACTTTTGATAAATCTAATAAAAATGTTCTAGGATTTTCTCCATAAGAATTAACTTGTGGAATTCTGTCTTCTAAATGACACATCAAATTGCACGTGTCATTATTCTAGTCAGCAACCAAACTCCTGAGATTGCTTCCAGTTAGAAACTTCTTACTGGCTCAAAGCCCCCAGCTGACTGTGAAACACCACAAATTCATTAACTTGGTTCCAAATGGACATCCTTCATTGCATCTTTTTTTTTTTTTTTTTTTTTTTTTAACATTTTTAACAGTTTTAACATTTCAGTAAAAAGTTCTTCTGCGCTTCATTCTATGAATGAACTTGCACCTGTCAACTCTCTTTTGATCACTCAGAGAAAATACAATCTTCCTGAAAGATATGGCAGTTCAAGTTTTATGGTCCTAAACAGATTTTAATGGAATAAATTGTGGTAGTTTCCTAGTCTTTTGTTAAACAGGCAGTCCAGACTCAGTTCATAAGAATGAAGATTCTTGTAGCATCACAGACAATTTCTTACTGTGCTAAGCATGATTTTATCTGTAGAGGTACCAGCAGGCTTCTCTGTCTTATATCCAGCAACAAATCGAGACATGAGGTTACTGATGATGTCTGAGTGAAAGATTCCAGTTTTCACTGAAGAAATATGTTTTACTGGGAATGAGGAGCTAAGCACCTGGAAAGATATTAGTGTCCTCTATTCTTCAAAGTTTTTTCTGATTTCCAAAGGGACTAATGTAATATTCAGGGGTCTTCTTTAGGGCAATGAATGATGTGTTTGGATTCTCAGCAGACTGACCACTCATAACAGGAACCTGTGAACTGGTCTTTTATACCAACAAGTTGGTGTCATGGGTACGAGAAAGGACTTGGTTGGAAGCTACAGGAATAGTCTGGTGGCCTTGACAACAGTTCTTTAACTATCATATACAAAATTACTGTCATTAGCCTTATGGCCACTCAAAAATTATACTCTCTTTTCATTCAAGGTCTCCTGTACTAAACCAGAGGTGCACTTCTTCATTTGCTATATATAAGATACAAGATATCCAAAACTAAACCAAATCCGTTCTTGGCTGATGGTGAAGAACACTAACTATAAAAAGAAATACCACCTACTCAAAATACATTTTAAAGAAAACCAGAAAAACTTAAAATATCACATTTCTAAAACTCTTACTTTCACTGGTTTATTTTATACCTAGATATAATAACGTGTTTGCTTATTCATTTTTGATTTAATCCATGGACTCCCATCATTTGTAATATATTGTGACAATTCCTTGCCAGAACTTTGAATGAACAGAAAGATATGTTTTCAGTTGGCCTACTCACATATTTTACAATGTCCCTGTTTCACCAGTCCTGCAGTTATAAAACAGAAGACAGAACTTCAATAGAAGAAAGTAGATCTATGGATTTGAGTGAGAACTTATGCTTCTGTTTGTATAGTCAGTCACTATAACTGTCCCAGATAACTCTTTTTCAGACATATGAAAACAGATACACAGCAGTAAGATTGCTCTTTCACATTTAATCTCCATTTAAAATGGACCTATGGTTTGATGTGAGTCTGCTGAGATGCTCAGTGAGGAAGGCTCCAGTCAAAAACCTGTAAGACTGAGATCTCACAGGCAAAAAGGTAAACTGAGTCCATGCAGAAGTGGTAGGGATATATAACACATAAATAATATAAGAACCTGGAAACCATGCATCATCCTTTTATATGGGTTACTTTGCAGAAGAGAATGCTTGGTTTTATTCAAAGGATACCACTACAGCAGTGCAGCTTGTCCTTGGGTGGCAATGCACTCTGAGCAGCAAGGGACAAAATGCTGCTGTATAAACTGTGATCTCTGTGGTTTTTATCTTTCTAACTTTTGGTCACAGATATAAACCTCACTGAATATCTTTTTGTTTCTAAGTGCATGACAAAATCTCTCTTAAATACTTGGGAATGATATAAACTTAAACTATTACCTCATGGAAATGGCAGCCGCACTTCCCTTGCAGAAATTCTTTGTAACGTCCCATGGTGATGACAAAGGTGTCAACAACTTCATAGCCAAATTTTTTTGCTGTGTTCAGAATAATCAAGTTTTCATTCCACAAGTTTTGCACTTCTGCCTGCATTCCAGATAAAACATTGCAATGTCTTGTCAGAAGGACTGTTTAAAGGTTATTGTATTCTACCATGGAAATGAATAGCAAAACTACATTTTGTATTAAGCGATTATGCTGTACTCCAGACATGAATTACTATAAATTAACTCTTGAAAACAGCTATGACTCCAAGATTGTTGTAGATTTTTGCAGAATTTATAATCACTTTTCAGTAGTTGTGCAGCTTCCTTCATAGGAATATTCAGTGTTGTTTAAAATATAATTACTGGGTAGCTCTTTTTAATATGTACTTAGCTAATATGAGATGTAATTCAGAAAAAAATTCCTATTATAATGTTATCTGTAACAAATAGTGAAATTAATCCTGTAAAGCAAAATTCAGCTTCAAATCAGTCTGTTGCTTAAAAAGGAGTATTGGGCCAGGAGTATCTTAGAAATGGTTGTGCTGAACAGCAGATCATTATTTCTCAAGATACTGCAGGAAGGCCAGGAATAGAAAGAAGGTTAGCCATATATTTGGCCAGGTGATGGATTTCTCACTGCAGACAGGAGGGCTTTGGAAGTAGCTGGAGTAATCCAGAAGTCCAGAGCACCTGAACCACATGGGTGATTTTGCATACGATTCCAATAATGAACAGGAAAAAAATGTCGGTTATGCACTGTAGTTGATTTATGGAGTTTATAAACTGTACTAGATGACAAACAGAAGAAAGTAATCCTGAGAAGCCTTTAACACTCCTTCTATCTTTGCCTCACCTGTTTTGATCAAAATAGACTGGTCAGCCTCACCTCCATCCCTGGAACAACTCATCCTCGGCACTGTCTCTAAGCATATCTGCTTCCCCCTACTACTGAACCCTGCTGAAGCTCTGGCAGGAGTTATGACAACGTTTCTTCATGTTGATGCCAAAAATTTTCCTACTGTATCCTAATGTGGTCATCCAGATAAGTTAAGGAAACGGTTGGAATCAGTAAGAAGACATTCAGTAGAGGCAGAAAAAGTGGGCAAAATCTGAACAGGAAGCCTCCATAACAAAAGGAAGGGTTAGAGTAACAGTAAGTCACACTGAATGCTTCAGTGTGGTAAAGTTGCAAAAAGATGTGGATGCCAATCTCCGGTGTGATCAGAGTGCTCTACATAAATTATATAAGCTAGTAATTTTATCTTTTCAACACCTGTGAATAGCTGGAGCATTCCACACAGCACTGCTAGACATCAGTTACTCCATTCTGCCCTCCAGCACTTCCCAGACCTGTCTCATTGACACATTTTATACGTGTTCAATTGGGCACCACTGTCCAAATAGTAAATAAAAATACTGAATTGAATGAGTTATGTGGCATATTGAAATGAGCCTATCTGTTACTCTGAGAGTTTTGGATATGATTTAAACTGACTGTAATGTCTGATTAACATATAAATAACAGGCAAGATTCGCTGGTACATTCCAGCTGCTCTGTAATGTTCTGCCTTTGTAGGTTGGTTACGATAGATTTACAGAGAGTCATGTGATGCAGCCAGACTGGTGAATCTGATCCAGCAGTTACCATGGAGGAGGCTTGGGGAAGGCCTGTGCATGATCTGGTATGAAGAGCAATCTGCCCATACCCAGCTTGATTTCTCAACTTTGGCAGCAGGCTTAATATTGGAGCTTCTTCTAGTTCTTGAGACAGCTGACTGAGCATGGCGTCTTGAAAGGTGCCCTGACTGTGGAGGAATCCATGAAGTAAGGCAAAGTGGTTTGAATACGTGTGGGCAAACAGTGTGAGCAAACACAAACATTAATCTTTCTTTGATCCACTTAAAGCTTGATCAGCAGAAGTTGTAGCATATTTTGACCAGACAGCAAAATTATTGCTGAAATAACAACTCTTCTGTGAAAATGCTCTCTAAATGTACTGTAGCTTACCTGTGATAGAGAATGTATTCCATCCACTGGGAGGTGAAAGCCCATCCCTATGGATTTGATAATGACCAGGATATTTGATAGATTTTCTCTGTTTGGCAAGAAATGGATACATATTTTACTTAACAGACACAACAGAAGACACTGCATTTTTATTTTTTCAAAGTCTTAAGCTCACTGCCATGAGAAAAAAATATTTTTCTTTTTTTTAAAAGTTTTTTCTCACAATTTATCATATCAAGACTTAGAATAACACCACAAACATAATATTACCTGTTCAGCACCTTTTGGATAATTTGCAGGTGATTGGAATTAAGCCACTGAACGCCACCTACAATTAATACGGTCTGGTCTGTGTTCTCCAGGGGACGTGATCTGAAACCCAGAAAGGAAAAACAGATGGCAAACATTTTAACTGTATTGCATTGCATTTCAGTGAACTGTATCTGGCATCCTGATCAGAGGCTTTATGTCATTTTCTACTATTTTTCAACCACACAATATGGTCTGCACACACCATGTTTAATTGTTTACTGACTTTAATTGCAAAATGTGCTAAACACATTTATGAATAGAATTAAAATACAAACAAGCCAGCAATAGAGTTTATACGGTACCTCTGGAGCAGTTGTTCTAGTGCTTTTTCAAAAGTTGGTCTCTGGTTTGTGTTCATCCAAAACTGGGGGTAGTAGGAGTAACTGATAAATGTTTTCCCCTCATTGATATTATGATAACATTTAATATCATGAGTCTTTTGCCATTCCTGAAGAGTCTTATTTACTCTTTCTATTAGATAGTACATCATCCCTCTGTTCGTTGAGTCACCTATAAAAAGAATCTTTGGATGGAAAAAAAGAGATGACTTAGAAGTTGTACACTCCACAAATCAAAAGCTAAGAAAAGAATACAGCTAATCTGGAGGTTCTTAAATCCTTCTCATAACGTCCAAGAAATATCTCTATGACCTGCAGTTTTCCAGCCCTGTCATCTCAATACTGAAATTCTCCTTTAGCAAAATCTGTGTGATCTAATGAACAAAAAGCTACATTATGTGTTTCAAAGATGAAAAGTACAGGTTATAGATGGCTATAGCTGCACTGCTAGCCCTGTGTTTTTCATCCTTGTTGATCATTTATTTTGCTTCAGTTTATATTTACTTCCAATTGCTAGTACAGGGCCTCTCATGACTGCTTGCAGCTTCCTGCTTTTGTTCCTCCAGTTATTCAAGTGCTTTTTTCCTACACAGCATGTCTAGGTTAATGTCTGTCTTCCATAAATGTGATTCATGAGAATTTACTCCAAAGTAATATACACACATCAAGGGATGCAGCCTCTGCCTTATATGTCAAGAGACTTCTGCAGTTTCAGAGGGTAAAAATAAGGGGGTTATTTTGTTGAAGAATAATCTAAATAGAGTCCTGGCATGTGTGACGTGGCCACCAAAAGGCATTGTGTTCTGAAGGGAGTTAGAATCAGGATGGCAGAAGTACTTCAAGTATCAACAGTCTTTGCTGGGCTACTTCGAACCTGGAAACTAATGAAGTAAAATTTGGGCTTGCTTTTATGCATTCTGTAGACTGCCCTAACAAATCAAACACCCCTGTATGTGGAGACACAGAATTTAACATGTGGGGTTGTTTAATGTAATTTTCCTATTTTTAGTGGATAAGACTAGCATTTCCTCCTGCTGAAGAGAACATCCAACCTAAATGACTCTACAATTCTGTGTAAGCAATGACAAGAGTCCAAAGGGGAAGAGAACCCATGTTCACTGTGGTTTACCAATGAAACTGTTTGCATAATCAGTTAGTACCACAGTCGCCTCAGCCAGAAATCCACACAGAGGAGGAGTATAAATGTAAAACTGAGAGTCAGAAACCCCATATAGCTGTAACACGGTAACAGTTCTGTTCTCTGCACATCTTTACTGGCACTCAGGCTAATTGGCACCCTGTAAGTTGTGCTTTTATTGTTTTGATTTTTAATTTGATTTTGGGTTTGATGATTTACCACTTGCACCTTGAATGCGTGGTAACGCAAATAAAATTAAGACTGCACATTACGTGTTTAAGAATACAATCCAAAGATTCTATTAGAAATTTTATATGATGAAAGCATCTTGGTGTCCTCTCATCAAATACATCTCTATCTATTAGCTATTTGCTTAAGGAATGTCACAGTTTTAGGAACTGATTCCAGTTCCCACTATGAACCTATTGTCACTAAAAATAAGCCACAACAGTGCACCAGTGATGGTTCCCACAGAACAGAAGGAGTTTGAGATGAACATGCCCTGATCTGGTAGCAGAGCCAAGAATGGACATGCAAATGACTTGAACTTCCCATGCCTTGCTTACTGTGGGCTGCAGAGAAGCCCATGACAGATTATCTTTGGTAGCAAACAAATTTAAACCAGCACTGAGCACGTAGAAACTCTTCTAATTCCTGTCCCGGACCTCTCAAAGCTGCTTCATAGAATAAATTCTTCAACAGCTGCTGTTCATGCTTGTACTGCACAAGCACTTCTCTCACATGCAAGGGAATTTCCAGTTATTTTCACATTGTGTCGGAAGAAACCTCTTTAAACCAAACATAACTTGACTCATAGAAGTCAAGGAACCCTGGGTCTTCGGAAGGAGTGGTGGGATATTCTCTCTTTCCCTCTCTGACAGACACACACACTCACACAATAATTTACAATTAAGAAGAGAGTCCATGGTTACAATATGTCCCAGTTGTAAAGTAGGTTAACTTGAGGTTTTAAACAACAATTCTTTTAACTTGCAAACTCTCTTAATTTCTCCAGTCTGTCTATATCCATGTCTCTTTAATCTCCATTTCATAAGTTCATCACTGCAGTATCTAGGTGTATACCTATTTTGAAGACAGTTCTCAGATATTAGCAAGCAAGGATATCATTAACTTGCAGTGTGGGTGAGAACAGTTCTGTAAAAACACAACGCATAATTACCAGAATAACAAACAAGGTCTACCAGGTTACACAGAGAGCAGTTGGTAGAACATGCTAGATGGTTTCTCTTCCACATCCAATAACGTGCTAACATTTTGTTATCACTGCACATGGGGATTTCTAATTCCAAAGGAACGTATTCAGCTATTAATCACACTGATTTGGCAGATGTGGCATTTTTATCTCACTTTTCATTTTACTGTTACTAAGATTCTGATAGATATTTTCTCCTTCTAACCATATTTGTAATTGAATATGTGGTAGCTATGGCCACATTTCTATGCAGTTGCATGAATTTACTGTAGTCGTGTGCACTGTGTGGTATTTAATGTTTTGAACCAAGTGCTTTGGGGATGATTCTGTATTTAGTTCTATGACAATAATGAAAAAAATGATGGCTTAGGTGTGTGGAATATGCTGTATCTCATTTTCTTTACAGTTTGGCACAAGAAAAACTTAGTCATGTACTGTTGAGGTTAATGGGGCATTTGTCTGCAGGATGACTAAAAGATCAGACATACATAATGTTATAATTCTAGCAGACAAAGAACAACACGTTTATGCAGACAGATGTTTTAAGTGTCTTCTGTTGCATTTTTTTTTCTGTGAAAAATTCCATTGTAGCTTAAAGTCTTTAAAAGATTGTGTGAGCATAGTGGAATTCACTTCCTTACCAGACCTATCATTATAAATTAACCATGCTTAGAAAATTTTAACACCCGTAAGTCCAAAACACAACTTAAGTCTAAAATATGATTAAGGAATTATAAGTTAAAATTCCTGTTTTAACAGCTGATTTTTAAGTACTTCAGCAAATATTACCTTTTTATATTTCCTGTTCCTAATTACACATGACTCAATGGTACTTTATTGTAAGACTAAACTTTGAGTAGTATTTCTCAATGATAAACAAAATACATACCCCCCTTGCTACTGAGGCCAGCTTTCTATATATCTAATTGGATAAATAATTACCTGTTAGAACCCCTTTTCCTTCACCTATTTTTTTAAAGTTCAGGTACAAAAACCCAAGCATCATGTCTTAATAGAACTGTATATATATCTTAGAGCAAAAATGTATTAATCACAGTTACAGAGGATTTTATTGAGCCAATATAATACAGATATAATATTTTTATTATGATTGACTATTCTTTGATGCAGTTAAGACATACATGTGGAGTTCCCTAAGAACAACATAGCCTGCATTTCATTACTCTTAATTACAGTTTAAAATGGAAGAGAAAAAACACTGCTGGTATTAAAAGTGGACTGAACGAAAATCTACTCATCCAAAATCACCTTAGCCTCAACCCTTCAAAATCTGGCTGTTTACTGTGTCTAAAATGCAAACATATGACTGACTAGTCTTGCTAACACATCATAAAGCAAAATAAGGCATCATAAAGCAAAGTAAGGCCTCATAAAGGTTTTTTTTGTGGCTATATATCCTTTCTCCTGTCTCCACCAATCTGTTATTGTTTCACTACAGATGGTCTTATGTATTTATGAAACAAAAACAAATTAGCTCAAACACAGTTTTATAGGCATACAAACTAAGCCAGCAGTTAATGGTGATGTGAAATCAACTGGAAGTCATAGACAGGGAAAATGAATTTTTGTTATAAAGGAGATGATAATTTTGGAGATAAGCTCTGAAAAACAAATCAATTTTTATATAAAACATGAAAGCAGCCTGGAGTTAGAAAACAAATTAGAAAGCAGTTTTGAAGGCTCATTTATGATGTGGATAGAAAAGAAATGCTCTGTTTGGGTGACCATAAACATATTTCAGAAAAATTGACAAATGCATAGAAGAAATTAATGAGGAAGAGACACCACTGAATGTTGCATTTTACTGTTATTCTGTGAAACATGGGGGAAAAAAAGCAAGCATGATTGCACTTAAAGATACAGCTGATTTTACCATGTGCTACATTTCGCCCAAAAAGAACATTCACTTTACCTCTTATTTCATCAGTTGCTGAAATGTACCCAGATCAGGGATACAACACAGCAGTGGTTAAGTTATTGAATGCTTTCCTTCACATCCATGAAAAGCAGAAAAACAAAAAGGCTTTTTTTTTTCCCCCTTTTTTTTTTTTTTCATATAAAACTAATAGGGTAACATAAGAAAACACCCTGCAGTTATAGTTGGAATTTCACAGCATCATAGTTTAACACCTCCTATTTTTCAGGTGGTATTTTTTAGATTTACAACTAATAGAAAAGATATACTCACAGACACTTACGTTGTTTATAATGTCTTATCATGACGTTTTTAACTGTAAGAAGTAAAGCCAGTGGATCACAATCCTGAAACCAAATTATATTTTTTCCAGGACAAAAATAAGACTTCAGCCTAGTGAATCACAAATGTCACTATGTCCTTTACCTGTGGTTCCTGGTGAAGTCTTGCATGAGTGATTTTTTTACAAAAATATTCAGAATTGAAATCCAGTCATAGAGGGCTATTAGTGTTTTGATGGAAGGTACGGTGTCATTTGACCCAGAGATGCTACAGGCTTACACGTCTCTGCTTTCCTGAGGAAGGATTAGTAATTATGTGGGGTGTATGGATGTTTTATTGCCTTAGTTCAGTATAAACTCTGAGCAACAATTCCGATGTAGATCATGATACATGGCTCCTTTTTAAAGGATTTTGAACTCCACAGACCAAGTTTACACCAGCTGAATATTCAGTGTGCTGGCATACTAAAAAACCCCGTAATACAGAGGCACACAGATTAGTTGAGCCCATTGGAGGAAGTGGACACATGAGTGAATTATCTTGTTCTTAACAAACTTTAACAAATGATAATATAAATCAAACAGCATCCTAGCTCATCTCAGTGTTCTCACTTGGGACAACCATTTTTGCCCTTATGTTTTATACTCATGCTTTTTTTACAATCTGTTCACATTTCTAGCGTTGAAAACTTCTGCTTATTTTATTGTGGAAATTATGATGTCATTAGTTTGAGAAGTCGGTGATCTCTGTAATGTTTAAATACAATGTATATAATGATTTGAAACTAATATCACATATTAGGAAATATAAATATTTATAGATAGTTACTAAAATCTCTTGTGTAATAAAAATGTATTTGTTCACAAGAATTATATTTTGCTGACTACTCAATAGCTCCCTTATAAAAGATTCAGGTTGCTTAAACATGTATAATAGCATACAATACAACTGTCAGGCAAAAGTAAAACTGATTGAGCACCTGAAAAAAAAGTACTTTTTCTGCTACATTGCTTAGACCATGTAAACAATTCTAAAGTTTGTCTTAATCACAGGCAGAATCAGGACCTTATCTCCCAAGCAGAGGACCGTTTTTACTCATCTAACTTACGTATGAAGAAAGTTTCTCTTAGTTCCTAAGTTCTAATGACACGGGTGAGTTGGTCCAGGCTCTACATTTATTTATGTGATGAAAGAAGCAAAAATGCTATTGCAGAATGCCACACAAAGTTAAGACCACTGCGAAGTTATGACAAAAATAACATCAGAGAGAGAGAGATGGGCAAAATACACCAAAAGGGGAACATGCATTACATTGATAACTTTAAAAGAATAAATCTGTTAAATGGACATCCATGCAAAGGTAACAGGAGTGATTCAGCAGATTTCTAGAAAGCAGTGAAAGTTATCAGACAATGATTTCATATACTTAGTTTTAATAGACGCTAACAAGCACTCATGTTTTTGAGACTGGTAAATGTGAACGGTTGGGTTTAGGAGGTGGGAATGTCAGCATAACCCTCCCAGCAATAACCTTGCAGTCCATTTCCATAGTGGCATATTGTTCCTCTGCTACCCTTCAATTGTCTAGTCAAAGGGTATTTGCTTATTGAAGCAGCCCAATATCTGTGGAAATTAAAGACCAAAGCAAAGCTATCAAATTCCTCTCTACATATATTTTTTTCCTGTGGTCAATCCAGAAATGCTTGCTTTGTACATGAGGAGTAGAACAAGCTTCTCCTCTGTCATATAAGCCTATGTATTTTTAGAAAAATATGTTAGGAGAAACTCACAACTCTATAGAAATGGAGAAAACTACAGGCAGAAATAAAGCCAAATGGCATTGACGGATTTTATGTAGGACAAGAAATGACCAGAAAATAAGCAGGAAATGTGAATTGAAAAACTGTTATTTTTGTATTTTTGTATATAGAAATGCCCTCAGATTTTATCAAAATGCCACTTCTAGTCACTATTTTCTTACCTAGACAACACGCTGTAAAAATCTTTATAACAATTAATTACTTACTTTCTGGATACTTGTATCCTCAGTAAGGTACCTGAGCCTCAGATCAGAGCTCTCTCTCAACAGTTTTACAGTCATAGCATGCTTATTAAGAAGACCTTGTATTTCCAAGCAATCACCTTAGAAGCTTCACTACAAGAAAAGAATGTGCAAGAAGACTTGGTAAGATTAGTGTGAACAAGCAATGCCATGCATTAGGTATGCAGCAGAAGAAATTCAACTCGCATGTCAAGTGTGAGACAAACTGTGACAACAATGCAAATCCATCTTC
The DNA here is from genome assembly GCA_033439905.1 of Ceryle rudis. Taxonomy (NCBI): domain Eukaryota; kingdom Metazoa; phylum Chordata; class Aves; order Coraciiformes; family Cerylidae; genus Ceryle; species Ceryle rudis. The sequence goes on from JAAGNO010017876.1 coordinate 35,673, forward strand.
TGTTTACAGTCCTTATACACTTACTGCAGGTCTAACTGGTAACCACGTACATCTTAGGTCTCGAAAGTCCACTGGTGTGACCTAAACTCCTGTGTGAAATGGCAGCAGACAGCTGCGTCTGCATTTGAGGCTAAAATATGCATAATAGTTGGTTTCTCCCTGTGGATTTTCAATCTGAGTTTTTTCCCAGTTATAATTTAAAGGGATTTTTCTTACACATCAATCATAAAATCTAAAATACTTTTTAAAGCTTCAGGACAGTAAATATCCATGTAAATAAAAAAATAAACAGAAAGGTGAATTCTGTTACATACCCTTCTGCCCTCCACACAGCGCTGGAGCTCAGGCTTGGCTAGCACAGAGTATTGGCAGTCATGGGGCTGCCATGTTATTTCTCTCCAGTCACAGGTCCTATTGTCAGAACAGCTGAGGCAGGGGACAATCCACTGACCTGGAAAACAGCAGCAGGATGTCAGCATCTCCTCTGTATTCTTGTGAGTAGTTCTATTATACACCAAGATATTTTTGAGTTGTTTTGTCATAGTTGTTTTCCCTAAATTAAATGCCCCCAAGCCCTTTGAAGCAACTATTTCCCTCCTCTGTGTTACGCCATTTTCATTTAGCAGAGTGAGGGATTTTCCTCTCCCCAAATGAGCTGCAAATGCTCAAATCTGACAGTTGTTTGTGGGTTCATTTTGCAATTCCTGTTGCCTTTCTCATAGCAGCTTGTCCTTTCTCCACAGAAAGGATGCAAGAAAGGGAAAGGGGGTAAGGGGTCTAAATGCAAAAAAAAAAAATATTCACATTCAAAACTGTCTAGAGACAAGATTAATTCTCATCTACAATTAAACATCTAATAGTTGGGTGGCTGGTCAAAGCTAGATGTTGAGAGCCCTTTGGTAGAAAAATGAAGCAAGAAAGAGGATGACTTTCCCTTGAAAATATTAATTTCTTTAATTCGTGAGAACTCAGACTACACATATAAATTGCAGAACATGAAAGGAAGGTGTGATGAATAACCTATATTATTTATTAAAGTCTGATGTCTATTTTCAAAAATTATTTTGCATGTGATTATTAAAAATCAGTGGGTTTTACACATCTCTTACCTAAGATTGAATTGTTTTGCTATTTTGGTTTTCTAAAGGCATTAATTTCCAAAATCTTACTGGAAGTCTGAGGGATTTAACTTCTTAAGGAAAACAGAAAACTTTTGAGTTGGCTTTATGTTCAGATCAACACAAGAAACACTTTTTTCTAGCCCATACAAGTGCACTGTCCTGACAGTATGTCCCGGTGCCTATATAGCTCTGCCAGTGAAACCTGCCTTTGCTCTGATTAAAGGCACTACACAAGGAATACGTAATGAACACAGAGGCTCACAGGTCCTTGTGTCAATGCTACCAGGCCTTCCTAGCACAGCTGGGCTTCTCACTGCAGCCCAGAAAATGGCTCCAAAAGCAAATCTTTGCAGAGTAGATCTTGAGTTTGTAACCATCACTGCTATGAAACAAGCAGCTCAGCAGCCAGCTGGGTATGCTTTGCTGTGTGTGATAGATTGCTACTGCACAAGCCACAGCAAAAAAACAAGGCTGCTCCCTATTGACATTTGTCAGGCCAGGGAGGGGGACGCTGAGTGAAGCAACACTGCAGGATCCCATGGCCTTGGGAGAGTCAGCTGCTACCTCAGGAGTACAGGAATTTCCAGGGATGCAGCCTGTGCTTACATTGAGTAAAAGTCCCAAGTAAATATGTTTTGGTAAGTATCAGGGTGAGTTGTCTTAGCAGATAAAGAAGTCCTTCTAAATAAAAGCATCAAGAATTGTTTGTATGGGAGCCCACAATGGAACATCTAAGGGCAGAATATATCCCACAGTGCTACAACCATGCAGTTCCAGCTGCTGTGTAAACCTGCAGTTGCTGATACTTCTGCCCTGTGCAGAACACACTCACCCTACATGTAGCTATTCTTCCAGATGATGTGGAGCAAATAATGGCAGACTGAACCTAAACAAAAGCCTGAACACTGATTTTACCACGCATTTATATGCATTTACCATGCATTTATACTTGTGGTCAGTGACCATAACCCAGCTCCCCTGGTTCCCATGTGCATGTGTGCCTCCTGAAGGCTGCCACTGGGCAAGCAGCCTGGTTCAGCATGGAGGACAGAAGGGAAGGAGGGACACTCAGGACCGGGGTAGGAGGGTGCAAAGGTGGAGACAGAGCTGCCTAGTCCTCCTTGCTCAGAGGATTTTCAAATTTGTATTTTCTGTGTCCTGATCACCTGTCTGTTTGTCCTTAAAGACATTTCCCACTCTTCCTATCAGCCAAGGAACACTTTAAAGTTCAAAATTCATTGGGACAGAAAGATAACATGATTGTAAGCTGGTAATTTTGAGGAGAGAAGAGACACCCAAGCTTTGGTCCCTGTGCAAGATGCTATGTAGGCTTTTTATCTGGAGGTTAAAATGAATCTTTTATTTAAAGGTGCAAAGTGGATAACCAGGTTCTGGAGCAGAGAGTGCTTTTCCACTTGAATATCCTGCTCAGCTGAAAATCTGAGGACTGAATTGAGACAATTCCTCTTTCTTAGAGCCTCCAGTTCTGGCCATTGTCAATCTCTTCCTAACACTGGCTCTCCCTTGGTTTTGAGGTCTCTTACTCTAGGTTGTGGCCTACTGGCCACACTGGGGCCAGGCATGTTTTAACTCTCCAGGATTTCTATCGCCACCTGCGCCTCTTGCCCTTAGCTCTCTCTGTGCCCACTTTGGAATCCATGTGGCATTCCAAGCTTCACAGCAGTCATATGACTCAGATAACACAGCTATAGGTGTCATGCAGACACCTTTTATTGCTTTGTGCCTTTTGAGCAACAGAGAAGGGACAGGATGGTTGGTTGGTTTGAGGTCTGGACTCAGAGACTACCACTGCTGTAGAGTTCTTCCTAAATGATTTGAAAGTTGTTTTGGGCAGTGGTTTATATTTAAAAATAATATGAAAACTGGCCAGTTTTCTTCCAAACATTGTAAATTTTCTTTCAAACTGAATACATAAAAGTTCTGACAATGTTTACAACATATGAGATCTCTCATTTTATGGAATATTTTTCTTAACATCCCATACACTTACAACCTGATCTGGCTTTAGGTGATGAACTAGAAAAGTAGAACTATATAGAATGAATATTAAGAAGCTGAAACATCTGAACAATAAAAGTTTAAACTTTGGCAACTGAAAGCGGTAAGCACCTTTTGAAAAGCTTCTTTCAAATAGTTTGCTTTATATTCAATAGCTCTCTAGGCATATCAAGAAAAAAACAGATCCAGTTTTGGCATACGCTAAAAGTTAGTGGCAAATTAAAGAGCAAGGATATATGGAGATAAACTCATGTTTATAAGAAGCACTGACATTTAATACTAACAGAATAGTTGCAGCTTTTCTATTTACATAGATTTTTCTAAATGATGCATTTAAATTGATGAACTTTTCCTATTGTAACAACACAATGGTCAGTGGATGCATTCTTAACCTTCAAAAATAAGATTGTGTTAAAAGATAAAATGAATCTCACACATCAAAGAAGATGACAGTGAAAAAATTGCAAACAATCAACATTAGTTTGGAAATTAAGCTTATTTTCGATTTCAATTATAAATAGCCTTTTTCTCCTTTATAAAAGGTAGCAGCATGCAATGCAGCTTTCAGCACCATTTCAGTCAGCCTGCTTTTTGTGATGCTTCAGCTAAAAGAATTAGCATTGGCTCTACCAGGCAAGGGAAAGTTTACTTACAATTCAATGAAAAAGAGCAGGAAAGAGAGAGCTGCTGTTAGCTTATTCACAAATTAAAAACTGGTAAAAACAAAGTTTTATGAAAGCCTGTAAGTAGGACATTTCCTTAGGAAGAGTGGAAGTAAGCTGGATTTTTGGTTCATTAGAGCAGCTTATCTGTTGCCTATATAAACCTTCTGCTTAAGATATGAGATTAAACATTGTCAGTACTCCCCAAAACTGCCCTCCTAAAATAGCATGAAAAGAAATATACTCTTTTAATAATCCATTGGGACTTTTTACCTTGTATTTAAAAAATACTAGGAATATTAGCCTAAAGTTAAAAGTTTTAACCAATGAAGGCTGTACACTTAATTGTTTCTTCTTTCAGCCTCTTTTATTTTTATTCAAACTTTCCCATTGTCATAGCCACAAATACGTATTTTGATTTCAGGATCAAAATCAAATTTTTTCTACAACACTGAACTCTTTTTCCATATAAAAAGAGAAAATTATTCTAAACTGATAACTCAAAATGTAAATATTTAACCTAAACTGATGATCTAATTTGTTGATTTATGACTAATTTACTTTTACTTTCGGTGTCTATTTGGCACCATGAGAGTTTTTAAAAACTTTTTATCCAATAATGGACTATAGAAGTGTCTTTTATTTTGCTTTTAGCTGTATTTATGAAAAACAAAAGTAACATTATTTTTAAAAGGATATGATTTCAATGCCACAGAATAAATGGGCCTAAACCTACACACTCACGTCCAAACTGAAATTTGCTCCTTGTAAGCAAAGGAGACACTCTCTTGGTTGAACATCAGTTTATGTCTTTGCTGGACCCAAATTCAGATATGTGTTGAATGCAAAGACAGAGCTCATATAGAATTATGTTAAACTGGATACAGTTGTAGAAAGTGTGGAAAGTAGGATACAACCAAAGCACGCATGTCACAATGCGAGGCAGAGCATTAGAAGTGAAGCTGTTATCTGTTACCTATCAGATTTAGTAATGGCAAATCAAATTTCCACAGGCTGCAGTAGCCTGATTCACCTGCAGGAATTTAGCACAGCTTGGGGTTCTCATGGTCTCCATTAAGTGTCTCTCTCTCTGAGGAGCCAAACACATGGGTAGTGCTTGCTGACTTCTATGTTACTGATAATACAGCAGTACTGAACAAAGAGCTAATTTTCATATGATACCCTGGTTCAAACCCATTGAATCAAAGGAGATTTTCTGGAGGAAAAAGGAATTTTGTTTCCTATAAAGTTCATAATTGCATTCCATGATTTAACAAGAGAGGAAGACAGAAACTTCCCCTGTTGAACATCCCAATTTGTATGTATTGATTTTAAAAGAAAAGAGAGGAGAGAAAGACATGGTCTAAATGAAGTGCATATTTAGTAAGATGCTGAGCTTCCTCCACAGAATGGTTACTAGGACAGAAGGAAACCATTTCTGCCTTTCGTTAGACCCTGAACCACTACCTCTTCACTGCATAGAAGGACTAGAAATTAGGCATGAAATCCTGTTTGTACTGAACTGCAAAGCAGACTTCCAAGTTTGACTGTTAGTGTCACAGGAACTAAGGTTTCACCTCTCTCTCTTCTGGTCTGTCCTAGCCTCTGCCTGTGTCTGTGCAAACACAAGTTTTTGCCAGCACAGATACATTTTGCTGTGAGAGTACCTCAGTGTCTCCAGCTGTTCCCTGGCATAAGAACAATGTATGACTCTGTCTTAATTCTGAAGAAATGTTTTCTTCTGAGGGGAAGAGACATTTCTTGGTTCCTCTGAAAATTTAACTTATTTAGGTAAAAGAGATGTTGCTGCTTTAGCTGGGAATTTGCAATTGATCCCACATGTGTTAGGAAAATGTTCCCTGCCAGGATTGGGATATCATCTGGTTATTACAAATTTGGAATGATTTTCCACAAAAAGCCATGCTTTCCAAGTTTCGGTTGGAAGTTGTGATGTACATTACAACCACCAGTTGCCAGATACTAGTCCCAGACATATTAGGCATCTCTTGGCAATCACTTTATAAGCAGAAATTATTATTCTCTTTTTAATATACTTGTCCTTTGTAAATTACATCTCCTGAAGTTTGTTTCCATTTTAATTGTATATATTAGTTGAAATAAGGCTGTAGAAGATATTTTATATTCCGCTTTGCTTAGGTAGCTGCAGTATTCAACAGCAGCATGTTGTATATCAGGAGAAACAGATTGCCCCAGAAGGACTCTTCTGTGGATTTGATTTGGGCTTTCTAGTCAGGAACTTTATGCCCTGATACAGTAGCATAGGAGGTGTTGTGCTTCTTTATGATCCACAACTTGCTGTGTGATGAAAATACATTGCTAGGTACAAAAGTATCTCCTTTGTGCATTCCCTTCATATAACACAAAGTTAATATATGCCTCTGTTTCACGGGAGGAGATAGATTCAGGTAGTTCCCACATTCCTTTTACTCAGTATTGATTATTTCATGAGTTTGTGCAAATTTACTGCTGTGAGAAGCTGCTTCTATCTATGGCAGAATAAAAAGTACAGTTGTGTTAGTAGACCATACAGGAGTGTTGGGTTATTTTTCATTTGCTTAATAAGTAATTGAACAAAATTACTTATTGTCTAGTCCAGCAACAACTTGAGCTATGAATAAGGCTGCATACCTGAGTAGTTCAGTAGATTGTTCAGATTTGTTAAAGTACACTGCATAAATCTCCATGCAGCTGTGACTTAAACAAGAATATCTGTCTGACAATCTGTTGTAATCTGGGTTCTCACTAAACCAAAGAGATGTGTTCATTATGTTGTTTTTTGCATAATGTTTGATTTGTCCATCCATGTTTTTTAAAGTATCAATATATGTAAAAACATATACTTTACTGTTTGAAATTGTAAACTGGTTTTGTGTTCCCAATATAGAAGAGGAAATATAAAATGGACCAAAATGTTGTGTTCTTCTTCTAGTTTTGAGTAGATAATCACTTCCATTTATACTAAAGCTGCTTTTTTGCCTTTTAATTATTATTATTATTATTTTTTGCATGGTTTTGATGGAAACCAATGCATTTTGAAGGCTACATCACAATAACACAAGCAGTGGTAGGTCACTGATTAAAAACTATTAACAAATGGTCATATAAACTAATTAACCTGATTTTAACAATCTGTAATTAATAAAAGTGATTAGTTAAATTTATCATATATAGGTTAGTGTATGGCCATAGAAAAGAGGAAACCTTGTTACTAGTTTTACTTTGATGAGGTGCATGAAGTAATTTTCAGAAGAAAGAGGATTAAGTACAAACCTTTCATGTCTCCAGCTTCACAGGTCTTAAACACCGTCTGTGAAATTGCTGAGAGGTATTCATGAGACAGAGGCTGCAAGCCACAGGACTCCTCCGGACGAATTCGAGAACCACAGTCCTGAATTAAAAAAAAAAAAAAAATCTGTGAAAATGACAGCACTGCACTCATCCATATTATTTTTAAATCATTTTCAAGAACACTTAAAGAGGAAAAAATTTGTTTGGGGTTGGTTCTGCAATTCATTCATCCTTTGGTCTTCAGTATATACATTTAATACAAAATGGAGAATCCTTTTTCCATTCAAACAATGGTCTTTTAATAACTTATCCCAATCCACAGTAAAGGTACAAGATACTACATTTGTTAAAGATATTAAATAAATTTTTAAGGTAAATATATAACACATTCATATAATGTCACGTTGTCTCTCCTTATTGTGCAATCTCTACATATTTGCCTTTAGCAATTTTTTGTGCGTATCTGCAGTCAGATGGAATACATTTCTGTGATGAAATGCTCCAAATTATTTTCAGAAGGTAGAGGTACATAAAGAAAAAGAGAAGGAAAAAAGAAAGATTTCCAGAGGAAAATTAACTAGTACAGCAGTTACAAAAAAAATTAGCAGGTGTACAGAAGGAAAGGATTTAATATAACTAAAAATATAATGTTCTTGTGGGTCTTCATGTGAGATGTAACCCATCAAACCTCAGATATTACTGTAAATGTAACATAAATAATGGACATATTTAGGTTTTATAACATTCACCTTTCAATCAATTTTCTTCATAGAAAAGAATCTGACCTTAAGGAAGAGTTCACTAAGACCCATAATTAACACAGAAATATTTTATTTATGTTTATGCTTGGATGAAGAAATATGTACTAGTTCTTAAATCAACAGAAAGCAGTAAAGAACTAGAGACTGCTAATGCAATGGCATACACTGTAAATACACTTCAAAAAGAGTTGATCTTGATAATTTCTGATAAATTTTATAGGCATTAGATGAAATGTATATGAGAATTAATTAATGCCAGATGCCTAAAATATTATCAGTAACATCCTGGAATACCAATCAATTAATTTGAAATCAACGTTTCTGAAATTTGTAAGGGATAAGTGTTATTGGCTTTTAGAAGACATTTGTCAATGTTTTCATTGAAAGACCAGAGGTGCCACAAGCTCCTAAAAATTTCAGTTGAAATATCCAGATAAACAGAGAATCTTTACCATAAATTTTAGCACATGTGGGTTCTTACCTTTTAAGTAATGTGTTAATATCAACTTTGTGCCTTACAGTTATAACTGATATAAATGACATCACAGCATTTACGACACTGGTCAATTCCTTTGGTAATTTTAGATATCTACAGTATATATGGCTGCATGAGGTTGTCATTCTAGTTTTCTTTTATCATTTCTGCAGAGAAATAGCAGTCCTAGGACACATTTTTCATCTGTTTTAGATGAGCATTTCAAGACAAAATTATTTACAAGCTAAAAAAGCTCCTTCAACTGTAGTAAGCATTTAGAACAATTCAGAGGCATATAGCTACATTACTTCAGATGAATCTCTCTTCAAATCACTTTGTAAAAATAGTCATCCTCCATACTGCATTACCCCAACTGGTGCTATTTCCACGTTTCATCAGAAGATCAGAGCATTCTGGGGGCAGTGTTAGCTTAAGAAATAGTGTCTACTATCTCATATTTCATTGTCTCGCCCTCATTTCTGTATTGTGATAAATTCACCAGAGCACAATGAGGGGTTTTTTCACCAACACTGAAAAGCTATAAAAATGGGACTTTAAATATTGAAAAAGATAAATTTATGAAGAAGGAGAAAATATTATGAAAAATTAACCATGATAGTCATTACTTAATGTGCTTTTATTTTTAAATACTGTATGAAAAATACAATTGTGGCCTTCTCTGGATAAATGGGCTATTAATCATGGTAATCTTCAAGAATTCAAAATCCAATTTTTTTCTGAGAATTGCATACATGTAGTACTACTAATAAATGTACAAACAATCTATACATATGGAAACACACTTTTACTGGAGCAAAAGTTCATTTCAAGAATTATTTCTGAAACCCAAAAGAATAATAAAATTTAATT
>JAAGNO010017876.1:44989-62601 GCA_033439905.1 Ceryle rudis
ACAAACAATCTATACATATGGAAAAACACTTTTCCTGGCGCAAAAGTTCATTTCAAGAATTATTCTTGAAACCCAAAAGAATAATAAAATTTAATTTCTCCAAAAAAAAAAAAAATTGGTCTTTTCTTCACTAAAGTATGCTGATTTCTATTTTTATTTTCTAAAATGATATTAGAATTAATTTGGCAACTGCCATGTATTATATTCACTGTTCCTATGAAATTATGCTATGTCTAGGATACTACATCTAAATTGGACTAATGAGCAAATGACAATTATGTCCTAATACTGTCAAAGGGAAGCTCAGGAGTTAGTAGGATATGTGTCACTTATATAGCTGGACAGATGAATCTACCCCAGAATTTAGTAAATACTGGTGGGTCTTGATTATGCAATCAAAACAAACAAAGTGAAATAGTTGTCTCACGAATATTCTGATCTCATTAAATTCAATGGTGGGGGGAAAAAAAAGTAAAAAAACCCTCCCACTGACTTCAAAGGGTTAAGGTCATTTTTGTGCCCCAAAACCCAGAGAAATGGCAGATACGTGTAAGTTCTTTTGTACAGTTGTTATTCTGCTTAATGCTCTATAACTTGGGAAAGCTGTTATGATTAAAAGAATGGCATGGTACCTTCTAGCATTAAACTGTGATGTCTTGGAGTCTCCCGGTCTGGACACACTGTACAGCTATTTGATAGTATTACCTGAACTAACATTAACATCAGAAAGCTCCTACTATGCAGGAAAACAATTTGCACAGAACTTCACAAGAAAGCCTCAAATTCCCGAATGTGTTGCCATTGCTCTCAACATAGTGCTGTAAAATAACTTAATAGGGATTTTCTTGTTCATACCTCTGCCTCGTTTAAACAAACAACAATTGACTTTAATTGCATTCCATGGACAATATCATTAACAACAGTTTCCTGTGGCTAGTTTATTATTACTCACAATCAACATGCAGGTCAAACTACATGACTGGTACCCTTTGACTTCATTGTGTTTTCCAAGTATGCAAACCATTAATTTTAAAGGACTCTGCTTGTGTTTAATATGTAATTCACACCTAAAATTATTGGGTCACAAGAGATTGTGAATAACTGAATAAGATTTATTTGCTTCATCTTTACTTTTGTGGGAGACCAATCCTTTATCATCATTGACATATTTAATATAATGTGCAAAATGGATTTGCAGCAGCTACAGATTTACCACTGCTCCTACAATGTATGGCACATTAAGGGCTTTTTTAACTGCCTGCAGATTTTTTTTTTAAGTTTTCTTCAGGTGCTGCAGTGACATGACATCCTTCTTGCCTTGCCCAAAGATGAAACATCTTCTGATCTTAAGCATGTTTACAAAAGATCACTCAAGGCAAAGACAAGAGCCAGACATGTAAACTTAAATGATAGCTCTTGCTCTGTGTCTGTTCTCCCTACAAACCTTCCTTTTTAGAAGGCAGACTTGAAAAGGCCCTTGTAATGTCTGGACTAGAATCAAAAGGAAAATTCCCCTGCATTATGTACCTCAGTGCACAGTTAGAATCAACTCTTTAAAAGACTGGTTTGCCATTTTAATAGTAACCTTTCTTTTATCTTTACAGAAGATTTTCTGGACACTGGCAAATAAAAGAGGAATAAAGGTTTCCTCTGTACATCTAGATAGTTTTCAGGCAACATCAGTTGATACTTAGAGTGAACATTTTTGGAGTCCATCTGCTGTATAAAATAAGAATTGTTTCCTTTCAGACCACACTACAGTGAATCTTATTATTCATAATGTTGTAGCTGTTAAGACATCACACAGATTGTTGAGCCTGCTGCTTTATAGTTTTCTAATATTATTAATTTGCAGCTATTAATGCATATGTTATTTAATTTATTTATAGCCTAGATGCCTGATTTTGTAAGAATTCTGTTTGCTTAGCTCATCTTTCAATAACCACACTGTATTTCCTCTCAATTATTTGCACATACATATAGCTTTCTCAGTAAAAACCCTTCTTGCATTTGTATTAAAACCCGCAGCAATCAATGGGAATGGTGGGCTCAACACTTTGAAACCCAGGTAATTTCTGCTTAGTTACTCTTATCTGAAATTTCACCCAGCCCAAATCACTGAAGACTGCTCCTGTCAGACTAATAAAAGATCTGCATATCAGAATGTTTTAAGCTAAACAATAAGAGAAATATAACTAAGTGCACAGGAATTCATTTTAACATTGCACACAACCAACATGTAGCCAAAATCCTGCATCTTTTTAATCTCCAGAGCCTAAATGTCTCTGGGAACCAGTGGATAAGATAAACCTTATTCACTAGTCCTTGGCAAAGAGGGAAGGAGACCATCCATAGAGTCTGACTCTGCAGTCCTTCCACCACCAGCCACCTCCCCCAAGGCACCTCAGCCCTGATACATCTTAAGATATTGCCAGGGCTCCCTTATTTCTTTTGACTGTTTACATTTTAGATATGGCAGAACAAAGATTCCTGTGAAAGAAGTAATTTTAAACACTTTTCTGTTGGTCTTTGTAGGCTCACTGACTTAACTTTATTTGCTCTGGTTCTATTTAAGCTGACACAAGTTTCTCATGAAATCCCTTCATGTCTCTTTAATACACCTTTTTTTCACTGTTTTGCACATAACTAAAACTGGATGAAAAGTGATTAAAATGATGCTATAGAAGAAATTCTAATAAAATTTGTCAAAGGGTGAGCTCATGAAATAGTGAAATTGTATCTTATTGCTAGGGAACAAATTGTGAGCAGATGGATTAGTTCCACTCTATCAATTTTATTAATATGGCAGTAATAAATGACAGAACAGTTGGCATATTGACTTCTATTCAACCATCTCCCTCTGTCCAGCTGCATTATTCAGTGATAGATGAACCTCCAAAGATTCAGAGGTTCAGTCTGGTTCAGTTCAACACACAAATTAACTAGATTGAAATGAAACTCCTGGGTGTACAAAATAGGTCTGGAAAGCTCTCACGAGGAAAGAGACAGTCTCCCAAGAAATTTCAGTTCACTACTGCTTTTGGCTGAGAAACAATGACTATTATTATTCACTGAGCACTGTCTTAAGACATGGACGAAGACATTTCCTACTTCAAAAGACACACAAATCCATTAAACAGAGAATATAGGATTAATGGGTTGAATTGATGGAGTAATGTGTCTGTGTGTTGCAGCTATGTTGAAAGGAAAGAAACTGCCACCACCGTGTTTTGTAAGGAACCTAATGTGTTCCATCTGCAAAAATGGGATAATAATTCCCCAAGGATCCCAAAGGTACTGTCACAAAAGAAAAAACATTAAAAGACTGAGATGCTCAGTTCTACACGGGTATGGTAGGGGCCGTAAAAGCACTTTAGAAAAAGAGTCTGGACACTCACAGGCGTGGAACATGCAGTGCACAGACATTAATAGGAGACTAGGAATGATATGAAAAGCTGAGATACTGGACATATTGTCAAGGCATGGTGGAGACATCAGAGAACAGTTTGAAATGTGGACAAAGTACAGGCATTAATCTAAATTGCTTTCAAGGTCTTATTAACACCACTGTTGCTATAATTCTTATTATTTTTTTTTCTTTCTGGTGAGTAATGACACTTCCTCTAACCAGTGATAGAAGGACGTCATATCTACACAATACTTTTGCTATCTGCTAAAGAGCTTTTGAAAATCCCAGTAGGTGCCTCTCTACAAAGATGACTGCCTCAAAACACATACAGATTATATGGATAAATAAACTTCATCTTGACACTGGAGCAGATTCAAGTCACTTCCTCTGCACTGAGAATGTTAACCTTGCAGAAAGATAAGAAAATCTTGAGAGAAATAAGTACTACTTTTAAAGGGAAAATACTGCTGGATTCATACCACTATTTGAATATCTGTTATGTTTGTGGAGAATATTAAAGAATCCTTTCAATCTGTGGAGGATTTCGATTCAATTCCATTTTACATCACATTTAATATATGCACACAATGTCAGTTAGACTATCTGCCTTCCTGCTTCCAAACAGTCAATAGATCAAAGTTCTGCATTTGTGAACCAAAGAAAAATATTCACGATGGCCAAAAAGCATGACTCTTAATCTATCAGACACTTGTGAATTATGATTCTGAACAGCTCAGAGATGTAACTGAATTAGCTGAAGATGGCTGAATGTGCAGTCCAGCTCCACTAAGAATAAAATATTTTTATCATAAGTTTTGGAAAACATTTCAAATTGTACCTAAAGGTAATTACAGATTTATTTTCAATATTTGAAGCTAACATCTGCATGGATTTTTCAACTGCTTTCTTAGCAAACATATTTTCCCAGTGCAATTAATGATATTTTTCCCAAGCAAGAAGAGTGATGATTTCCAGCTTGTATGCTTTAGAAACTTAAAAAACAAAGCAAGAAGAAAAAAGGAATGAAAAGAATTTAGTGTTTCTTCCTCCCTCCAAATAAAGATAAAACAGGAACAAAGAATAGCAGATAATGAGAGGCATTTTTCTATTTTAGGTTCTTGTGGTTTTTTAGTTTAAAAAGTGAGATGGTAGTGTTGACCTGTAGGCTTTAAGAGTTGCATCAGTTTTGGATTCCCACTGAATCCTCCTCTTTACCCCTGTCTTTTCTCAGTGCAAGCTCTGAATATGAATTGACTTGACTTTTGAAAAATCCATTATTTGAAAATGGGGAATAGCTTGAAAAGAGTGTGTTTTACCAGTGCAAGAAGTAAACATTTTATGTGATAATCAAAGGAACTATTAGGTATTTATGGTCCTTTCTCAATAAAGTATTGATGTGGCCCTGACTGTTTTCCCTGGTAGTTAGGTAAAAAATGTACTATATTAGCTGGGAAATCCCACAGCTGTGTCTCTTTTTAAGGAGCATTCTTATTTACCCTCTCATGCTCAGGGTATATGACATTCACGGTTCACAGTGCAGAGAAATCTATACCCTACACCTTCCTATGTGCAAGAGGCGCTTGAGAACTAGCCTTTTCCCTTTGATTTTAGACTGAGATCTTTATATCACAGCCATGACAAACACATCAATACTTCACAGACTGAACAGCTATCACTACATCCAGAAAGTATGAAAAGGTATCAAAGAATGAGTTGAAAAGTATTACTGCCCATTCATGAATTTAGAAATTTAAATACTCTGAAAATTACTGCAATGCATTGAAAAAACTTCTTAGCCATGGACCTGGTCCAGTGAGGTATACAAAGCTACTGTTAAAGCTCCTTTTGATAGTAAGGAAGGCTTGCAGATTTGAACTCAAGTGTTTCAGTGTGTACTGTACCAAAAATACTTCTATCTCTCTTTTAGCACAAAATCCTGTAGACCTTGAAAGAACATCTATTAACTTTATTTAGGGCTTGAGGAATACCGAGGTTAAGATTCTAAGGAGAGATTTAGGATGTTTGAGCCGAGTTTGCAACTCTGCCTCTTATTTTCTGTATCAGTTTAGGCTGATGAGTTGGACCTCCATCTAACACTACTCATACCTATAATGTATCATCTCAAAACACTCATTCAGATGCCACCATCCTCCCAAGTACCTAAGTTTCTTCTAGTGGGCATAGGCAAAACCACCCATAGTTCAACAGAGCTATGTTAGTCAGCCCCTTTAGTCCTAACAGAGTTCAAAAATCCCTTTGCAAACAGCTTGATCTGATAGGTGTTCTCAGGACATGCCACTGGGAGTGTGCAGTGTGCAAAGCATTAACTGGTATTTCTCCAGTAGAGCATTTCCCTGTGATAGAGAAAACACAGTTTAAAGTCTCTCTTTTAGCTGATTTGCAGCAGAGATTTCAGTTCAAGCTCCCAATGTCTTCCCTCCAGTCAGCGGGCTATAGGCTATTCTGGGCAGTTTTGTCCCAGTCTCTCCCAAGGAAGCTGTTTGCATTTGCTTTGAATATACAGTAAATACCAACTTGTAAAGAGCCTTGAACCTGCTCCACCTAGTAGTGTATAAGGAATGTAGGGTGAAACTGGAGGGAGGGAGCACCACCAGGCTCCCTGTTAACTGTTATGTGAGAAAGGACCAACTGAAGTAGGTACTTAACTCCCCAAAAGAACATATAGCAATTTGAAGTGGAGGACAGGCTCTCTTGTAACCCAAGACTGGATGCATAACTCCCAGAGAAAATTACGCTTAAGATACATTCCTTTCTATCTGTTTGCTGCAGGGCAATACATCTGACTCCCTAATCACTGTGCTAGCTTGTATAGAATCTTATTTTTACAAGCTGAACTCTTCTATTTCAGATTTTGGAAAGGGCTGCACCCAGACACTTTTTTTTGTGTGTGCTTTCTTCCCCCAGTTATATCAGATGTCCTACTGAAAAAAATATTAACCCTTTCTCTGCAAGCCTTACCTCACTAACACTCCCTATGCAATGCATAAGAAGCCTGGTTATGCTGCTTGGACATGGTGTGTTTCCCTAGGCCTCAGTATGTTTAAAACTCTCTCTTGACAGCTAATTGCCCTGGATTCTCCTCCAAATCCCCTGAACATGAGAAAAGTAATATAATCCTGATTTTTTTTCCAGCAAAATAGTAATAATGAATAACAAGCTAGTGTCTGCACTACAACAGGATGCAAAAGAACTAAATTCTGCAGGTCCAGTTCAATAGGAGCACTGATTTAGCTTCTTCTTACTCTCATTGAAAAAAAAAAAAGAAACATAAATGGAAAGTTGAGATTTCCTTTCTTTGTCTAAATTGAGCTGAATTGGCCCAAAGGATTGAAAAGGTATTAGTGAGCCACGGATGCACCGAGAGCAAGATTTCAACAGCTTTGTTACCTTGGGAAAATAGACAAAAACAAAGCTAAGGAAATAATAAATAAATGGATAATTCTTAAAAACCCAGAAAAGTTTATTACTTTATTTATGTTATGTGGCTGCAGGGTGAAGTAAAATGTTTTTTTGTTTAGGGAATTAGCGCACACAGTTTTATACAGAAATTGTTCTCTGCAGCATGCTAGGTTTTGGAATACACATCAGAGCCATGCATGGTCTGGGGAACATTGAGGAAGCCACTAATACAGGCTCAGAATCACCAAGTGGAAGACTTCTGAAACTGTTTCCCCAGACAGTGCCAAAAAACCCAGCAAGTTCCTGCCTTTCATGTAAAGACAGAGCCTACATATGTGTGGAGGCCTCGCTCTAATGGAAAACACACTTGTATCTGATGGACAACAGGAGGTATTTCCCTTTGCACATTTACAGTCTGCACTGATGCACGTTTGAAGTTTTGTGCAGCCATGCATTTTGATGTCGGCTGTCTTTAATGGTGTCCCAGAGAACACGCAGGGTCAGATCTTGAGAGCAGCTGTGTTGAACACCTGAGTCATGCAAGTCAGCTCCTAGGAGCCAAACACCCTCCTCTTCAAAAGCCAGTGACCTGCTTACTCTCCAGAGAGAGTGGTATAAATGGTTAATCTGCTCAATACTTGTTCTGCAATGAAAAATATCACCCAGGTATAGAAAGTCAGAGGGACACAGGGGTGTGCCACAGGGTTAGACCTGAGCTCGGGGATGTTAATTTTATGGAAGACCACCTTAGTGATTACTGTTCCTCACCTGAAATGTGCCAAGAAGAAAAAAGGCATGTGAAATAAACGTTTGCCGGTTGCAGTGCTCCCATTCTGGGCAGGGATTATCCCTAATACCTTGTGCTTTCCCAGCAACTCAGTGGGAGGCAGGTCACAGCAGCTGGCAGGCCTGCAAGCAGCAGCCTGAACCTTCTGCATTTGGCTTTCTTTTTAAAGTGGCCTTCAGTGAAGGGCCTGTCTCTGATAAAGGGTCCATCTCTGAGGCAAATATCTGGACAAATATCAGACCCTTCTCTTATTAAGACATTTGGTTGTTTATGTGAGTCAAGAAGCAGGTTCAAAGGTCTTGAAAGGGTATATTTTCAGAAAGAGAGCACTTACGCAAATCTTTCTAACTGTAATCAGCAAATATTTATGAAAAAAAATCTATTACTGATTAAAAGTTTAGAGCCTTGTCACACACACAAAAAAATGTGAGGGTTAAAACTAAGAATGCATAAATGACACCTAGAGAAAGTCTCTGTCCAAATGTGCAGTACAGATGTCAGTGCATGGATAGGTCTCCAATCCACACCATCCATACTTCAAATTGAAGTTACTTATATTCAGAAGGCCCTGTACAAGCTAAGGTAGTGCAGAAGTGAAGAGTATGACTTTTACTCTGTATGTATGAAAGAGAGTGAGTGAAGATTTAGGAAATGGTTTTGGTTTTTTTTTCCCCTTTCTTCCTCTTTGGTTATAAAGGCTTCAGTATAAATACAATACTTAAAAGGAAATCAGTCAACATCATTCAAGATTAAAGTTTCTTGGACAATGCACACAATGAATAATGTATCAAATCAGAAAATATAAATGTATTTATGTACAGTATTTGGTTATCATTTATACTTCCCTTTTACCACACTGTGGATTACCATGAAAAAAAATGAAGTAATGAAGGACTGATTTACCTTTGAAAATCAATACATATTTCATGCAAAAGAACCTCTGAGTTAGAATATTTTCCTTGCTGTCTAATAGTTATGTCCAGCACTAAATTTTACATATCCCCAGGTACTCATTTAATATACACAGCTGGGAGACAGGAGTAAGACAGACAAATTTATTTTCTTAGAACACCTACAAATCTGGTCATGTAGTAATTTATTTTCTAAACTATAATGAGGTCAAAATTGAGTCTAATGAATTTGCAGCACACTTGCTGGTATAATCACAGAAGTGAATTTCACGGATTTTTATTAATCATGATCTTTTTCAAAAGATACTGATTAAAGGTTTGCCTTCTGGTGCATAGCAGACTGAAAATGCAGTCTCCTTTCAGCTTGATGGCTTACTGAACAGCAGACTGCATGCAGGTAGCTTTCACACTTGGACAGAAACAGATTGCATGCAGTTAGTGCCAAATGAGCAGATTGAAGTTAGAATTTGCTGTGCTTTCTCCAACAGCCTGCTCACAGTAATTCACTACTGCATGTCCTTTTCATTCAGCTAAAGTAATCAAGCAGCCACTAGTTGAACAAGGCCCCCCTCACAAAACCCAACTAATTGCCTCTGAAAACTGAATAATGTGCTTAGTGACGATGTTTATTCTACTGCACAAGGCATGGTAAGTGATGCTGAGTTGAAGCCTTGCTTTGGTCAATACTGAGATTGCATTAGCACAGAGATGGTACACAGCAGAAACAGAAAAAAAAACTTAAAAATCGAAGTTAGGATCCCTCAGCAATGTATTAAGGCAGTTAATAACCACTTATCAATCACCTAAGTTCCCCTGACTTACACAAATAGTTTTATACAGCAATTCTCTCCCCCTAACAGACAGATGTCTGGAAGATTTCTGTGATTCACTTCAGGTCTAGGGAGCAATGAGGAGGCAGATAATGCAGCCAGTGCATCACTACAGACATAACTGAAGCAAAGTGACTCAGATTGTTTCCCCTGAAATGTCAGAAACATGTTAACTACCGTTTTTCTTGCAAGGACAGTGGCTACACTTGGATCTGGGCAATGTTCCAGGCCCAGGTGGTGACCCAATCTACATTTGCCAAGATTCAGCACTTCAAAGAAATAACTCTGTGTAGAGCTAAGGACTCCTCCACCTTTTGTATGTATTTTCAGTCAGCCTATGAGGTGTTACGTGTTTAACTTCCTTGTGTTCACTAATAAAATAAATTGCTGTAAATTCAGGTTTCTGGAGATGTGGACACAGTTTTTCCTTCTATGAAGCAGGCATGGATACATTTGTATCTCACAGCAAACCCTCCCACATTATAACTCACATTGTTTTTCTGACTGATGGGATTAACTGATTACAGGCAATTACTCCTGAACAGCTCTGAAACTATGGATTGAATATCATCTTATTGTTTCAATATTTTTGCCTAGACAGATGAACAGTCTGGCTGATGGGTTGGATCTTGGCTTGCCCATACTCTTAGTCATTAAGCAGCTATTTTTCATCTTTCTGCTCCTCCTCAGTAAGATACTGGATATCTTGCAACAGGAATTTTACTCAGAGTGTTTGCCCAGTAGTAACTCAGCAAAACCTCTACAAATCTTGAACCAAACACACAGTCCAAATTCCCTCCAGCGCAAGCTTTCTTCCATGTGGCATGGGGCTGACAGAATTTACTGTGAACACCAAGACCATGTTCTTGCAGCAGGCTTGGTTGTTTCAGAAAACTAAAATATTTACAGTTCAAATCAGACTTACAGGATGTACTACAGACAAAAGGGCTGAGATAATGGAAGGGAACTATTCCAGCAAATATTAAATTACAGTGTATTATGACATATCATACATTAGATACCACTATATACTGTACGCTGTAATCAATATTAGATACACGATAGTAATTAAACAAAGGTTAAATTAAGTATCAGTGCAAGGATGTTGTCATCTTGCTTTTACTTCTTTAACTTCTTCCACATTCTTTCTATAGCTTTTTTATCATTTGACACCAATAGAGATTGTATAAACTTTACAGTATTTTTTATAAAAACACACAGATGTCTAGAGATCTTGCTGTGCTTATTCCACCACACTGATCTTTACCCTTCATCTGCTAATACCCTTTTCTCTCGTAAAAATGGCAGTTCTGCATGACTGAATCAGAGGAGGATACTTCTAGAAAAGTATTCATGTTTGATAACTTCTTATTTCTTTTCAATCAATGTTTCCTATTACCCACAGGAGAAAGACAGTAAGAAATCTTGAGGGGAAAGTCAGAAAGGGGAAAGGGAAAAGTGAAGGATATGGATTAAATTAACAGTAAATTGTTTTCTTAGGGCACATGGCTGTCTAGATGTATCATGTTACAACACTTGAATAGAATTGCTTAAAACATTGTTTGCAATTGCTGAAAAAAAATACTTTGATATGTCTCTCTATTTTGCAATATTAAACCTGCCTTCTGTCGTGCTGAAAGAATAACATAGGAGGAAACAGCTAAAGACTGGTTGTTAGTCTGAAAGCATTGCATTACTATTTTCATATAGAGTGTATGTAACAGATACACTCTAGCTTCACATTTCGCATCTTTCTGATCTTAACAGATCACCACACAAAGGTTCTGGTGATTAGATAACCTCCTTCTGCTGATCAACTTCAGCATCTATCATACTGGGGAATGATGTCTCAGTCCCCTTCTGCCTTTCTCACCCTCCAGAAATTGACTGAAGTTGTGAAATTAGTTCTGAGTTAAAGCCAAAGAAAAGAGGTGCTATCATTATTTATGAGTGCTGGTGGTCCACTGGCAGTGTGCTGTTCATAACCAGTTTTTACAAGAAGTTGGACGTTTCCCAAGATATTTTTTCCTGTCTTCTGATTAACTTCAGTGGCAGCTGTTGAGTGCAATTATCTCAAAGGTCCACGAGGTTAACAAATACCCCTCCACAGCAAATAAAGCAAGTTCCAGAAGTAATCTCTATCCTTTCACAATGCTTAGTAGTGAATTAGCTTCAAATACCAGGAGCTAATGCAAGGTGTAAGTTCCTTGAATACTTTTTTTTGTATCTTACCAGACATAGTTCACATAGATAAGGCTTTTTTTTTTTTTTTTTCCAACAGAGCAACTCTTCAGTCCTGCTTGTCCTTCTTTCCTGAAATACAAGCTCCTTATCCGAGGCTTTCCTCACATAGACAGTAATGGTATTGAAAAAATACAGTGTCAAGCCATGATATATTGTCAGAAAAAATGAGAAATGGAGTGAAAACATGCTGATCATAACTTTATAGAGTTTTTATCTGGAATACCTTGCTGCTTGCAATGTCCACATGTGCAGTGTTTAAGGGGTTGTCTGACCACATGTTTTTGCTCCACATCTGTCAACTAAGAGCAGAGATCTGTTTGCACAGTGTACCGCTCTGGAACATTATGATAGTCTCATGAGTATTTATGGCTTATAAAGCAAGAAATAGGTTACCTTGAGGCTATGGTATGTTTATCAGTAGTTTATATGTTACAGTTGTCACACTCTTCATATTTTGTAAATTATATTAGTTACTTCAGATGTCAAATGATAGAATTTCAAAATGAAAATGCACTTGTAATCACTAATATAAACTAACATATATAGATTTGAATCTTTCACATCATAATGATTTGGAACCGTCAAGGAGCACATATGATTTGTTTTATACCTCTTGAAAATGTGCGACTTCTTCCATATACTTCACAGAAATACAGTCACAAAATCATTCCAGTTGGGAAGAATCTCAGGAGGTCTCTAATCTAACCTCTTGCTCTGCACAGACTCAGCTATGAGATCAGATCAGGTTGCTCAGGTTGCTTTGTCTATTCTGGTCTTGAAAAGCTCCAAGGGTGAAGCCCACACAACCCCCCTTTGCAGTCTGCATCATTTGACTATCCTCAAAATGAGAAATGTTTTCTTGCATGTTCCCAGACAGAAACAGCCTTGTTTCAATTCATGACCATCATCTTTTGTTCTGTTGTGCACCTCTTTCACAAAGATCCTGTCTTCCTCTTCTTAGCAATCTCCTCTTAGGCAGGAACTGTCCCTGAAGCCTTCTGCTCTCTGTGTTAAAAAAGACCATCTCCCTCAGCATCTCCTCAGAAGGCAAGTGCTGCAGGCCAAATGTGCCCTAAGGGCTTTTTATACTGTAGCTTTTCCTGCACACAACCACCTGAGACCTGACAGTGCTGAGATTCAAGTCAGAAGTAGATATTCCTTTAATTTTGTCATCAGAGGCTGATTAGTAAATATTCTGAGAATTTATATGACAGATTAAGCACAATGGAAAACACAGCTAAGAGTTCTCTGTAATCTCTAAGAGCCTAATGAGTAGTGCTGAGATGTAGGAAATGTGTGTTCAAATTCTTCATGTGCTGATCAATGAGAGTTCAGTTAGAGGTTTAAGTAAAAAAAGATCCAGTGTGATAAGCAGAGACTAACTCTAAAGTAGGGGTTCATCTGGCATGGGGATTTTGTTCCACTTTAAGCAACTGTTTTATAGATTTATATATAAAAAAAAAAACCAATAAAAATCTTTTCACCATGAGCTGTAAATAGAATTCCTAATTTAACCAGCTGCACTATACTTGTAATGAAGTTTTATTTGAGTGATTGCAAGTTTGACAATTCCTCTATTTCATGTTACTGATATTTTAACTCTTGCTTAGAAGTTGATTTTGATCATGCCAAAGTCAATAGCCTTCTGGAGGAACCAGAATAGTGCCTATTTGCCACAGGGAGAACTTAGTGTAAGTACCACCCTAAACCAGATGCTCCCATGAAGAGTTAATGAAAAGTCAATGCTCCTATCAAAAGGAATAGAACTAATCCAGGTCCTTATCACTAGAAATTAAGTTTCCAAGCTTCTCAATGTCCAGCACTTGCTCAAAAAGTGGGGAGGACAAAACCATACCCAAAATTACGTGTACGATGTCCTCTTTTCATCTTGACAGACACCTACCTTTAAGACTTAGACACCACCTATGTTTTCTTTCCAGGAAGAAGACTTTTCCAGATGGTCCTTACCTACTTTCAAGCTTGGTATTTACAGGTTAAGGAACAATTTTGAAAGGGCCCATTCTGGCAGGCTGGGACTTAACAAAAAGAATAAAAAGAAAAAAAGTACATTTTTGAACTTCTAGACTGTATGTTAATTTGCCGTGCTGTTCATAATATTCTATTACAAAATAATAAAAGCAGGTAATAATATTTACAGATCAGCTTTAATATTTCAACTGGTTTTGAACAAGTTATAATGTGTTTCACACCTAAAAGAAATAGTCACAAAAGTATGATTGGAGTAAAGCTTTATAACTTCATAAGGTGAGGGGTGAACATTTTGAACTTCATGGAAGCTAAAGACAGCACCTTCAGTCTTATCACTAATGGTTTTATTTCTTTATTGTTTATTTACATTATAAAATGCATTCCTAACAGATTATAAAACCCTGGATGAAGTGTAAAGCCTCAAGGCATATAAACAAAAAGTGAAAAAATGCCACAAATTTATATTTCCAGATAAAATAATTATGGGAAAAGTAATTTTCCTTCATCACCAGTCTTCTTTTTTTTTTATCCCTTTCTTTCACTTCCTTTTCTAATACAAAGCTTTATGCAAAAATCACATTACCTCTATAATGATTTGACCCTGTATTAGTAAGAGTTTTAAGAATTCTCAGTGGGTGAAGAGTCAGATCTGACACAGGTCAAATCATTCAGGAACATATGCTTTCATTCTGCTGCAATATATATACACAGAATATCCAGCACCCCACAAGTCTTTAATGTTTGAACATCATATCCATCTTCAGTAGACACAACACGGCATTACAGTTATGACAACAGCTTTGAACTACGTGTATCTCATGTATAGTGAATGCAACCAACATCCTGCTGAAGGAGTTCACACCACATTCCCTACCTCCTGTGAATATGAGACTCAAGTCATTTTGTATGCGTGAGTTGTCACACATATTTTATCAGGATTTCCCAGGATGCAAGTCACACAGGATAGGTTTCATCTGATCAAACATCACCAGCTGAAACACAGACACTACAACTTTATAGCTAAGCCATTCAAACAAATAAAATAGATATTCAAAACAGATCAGATGAACTGTGCCTTACAACTACCAATTTTTCCCATTAGATTATAAAGGCATCCAAAGGAACGAGCTCAGCGGTAGAGCTCTACATTGTTAAAAACAGAGGTCAGGTAAGGTGGATCCCATCCCCACTGGACAGACTGAGAAAACCACTTGATTCACAGAAGGCTTTCCCTTCCATCCCACCACTAGATATTCATTTTTGCAGAGAGTGGGGACCAAGGAAAATATTTGGTACAGAGGGTCAACAGCAGCCATCAATTACCAGAACACTCTTTAGAAATGCACACAGTAGCTCTTCATGTACCAAGTTAGCTCTCTGTCAACTCATCATCAAGCAAATTTCTTTTAAGCCTTCTACAAAATACAGAGGCTACCCACACTACTATCCTCATCTTTCCTACTGTCAAAAGACTGCAGCAGAAGGCCCTGTTACTACTTTTTCTACAGCAAACCAAATATAAAACTTAACGGATCACAATAAGCAGCAATTTCACAATCTGTAGCAGAAGCAGTCAAAGAACTTCAAATGGGCTTTGGAGACAGTTAATAGTGGGCAATAAGCCACAATAATGAAAAACAGGGCTTTGAAGCTCAGCTGAAAACTGTACTGATTTCAGTATCTCGCTTTCAAAGGAAACAACAAAACGTAATCTGAAGAGGTGATACTCTTTCACATTTCTTTTTTAGTAGATTTACAGATTTTTCTGGGCTTCTGTCTAAAGCTGATGATTATCAATTTAATTTATTGTAATTCAGAAAATAAATAAATATCTTTTGAGTGTGGTATATCTTTAATCCATGACTCAGCTTTCACCCGTTGTTTGCTGAAAACAGCCACAAAACTCAGAATTATTGAAGCAGAACAAAACAATTACAAAGCCTAGTTTTCATTTTCTGAAACATTGTTCTTTCTGGTAGAGGTCTCTGTTTTTATTAATGAACCTTTCAGGCAGAGACTGGTGTATAAAGCCTCACCTTAATTTGGCCCGTCAGCATTCAGACCCTGTAAAACCTACAAAACAGGGAATAAAGACTTTCTTTCCCAACTTAAGCCCTGGTGGAAAGAACTATTAAAGAAGTTGTGGGTGATGTATTGACTCTGCTTTTCTGGGTTTGTGCCTGGAAGAAGTCTCTGAAAAAGTTCCTTGGCTAAGGAACTCCACCTATCGCAATTCCACCTATTTGGACCAAACACCAAAGTTGCATAATAAAGTCTAATGCTATTTTGGCCTTCTATAACTTTTGCCAGCAGAAGGACCAAGTCGACATTTTTAGACTTCTCTGCTTATTTTTGAAGACTTATCTAGTCTTAAAACATAATACACAATATTTTTTATCATGGAAATCAACATTTTTGGTGGATAGACCAAACATAGTCTCAATAACTTGGACCAGATGACCTCTAGAGGTCCCTTCCAGCGTAAAAAATTCTGTGATTCTAAAACTTAATAACTATGCATACATACTCCTGCTTAATCATGCACAAGTGCGCATGCAACCACAGTCTGAATTTTATTTTCAGAGACATGTTGCTTCTAATAAATCAACAAACATCTTGACAAGATATTTTCAGCTCTTCTGGTACCTGTGTGTTAATAAGCACTTCCAAGATGAGGAACATAGGATAATTAAAATTGAAAAAAAAATCATCATTTCAGGATTTACATGTCATTACAGGTCTTCTTTTTGCAGCTGGTTTTTTACTGTTTCATTTCTGTCCTATTTCTGTTCTGTTGTTTCAAAAGAACAGAGCTTTACATACTCTGGCTTTGTTCAGCACACCAGAGCTTAGTATAAGTTTAACATATGTGACACAGCTGATGTTAATAGATATAAATGTCCCCTGAAGTAGTTTTCCATATTTATTTTGGAACAGAAGTTTTACTTCTTTTTGTGTCCTTGGACACTGGCCATTCCATAGGACTCTAACTGATACACAATAGGAGCTGTGTGGCTAAAATATGTTGTGTTTCAGCAGGAATGACCATCAGTTTTAGAGGAAAGATTTATCTGAACAAGAAAAAATATTAATATTTTTCTTTCATTGTTCTCAATTGATCATAAATGCAGAAAAAGTGTTAAATGCTTCCTATGACTATGCTGTAAAAACAAAGTTATATTAGACCCAGTTCTATTCAACATCTTTATTGATGACCTGGATGAGGGGATCGAGTCTACTGTTAGTAAATTTGTGGATGACACTAAGTTGGGGGCGAGTGTCAATACCCTGGGGTGTTGGGAGATGCTGCAGAGGGACCTGGACAGGCTGAGCTGATGGGCTGAGGTCACTAATATGAGGTTTGACAAGACCAAATGTAGGGTCCTACACTTTGACCATAGTAACCCCATGCAGTGCTATAGACTGAGGGATAAGTGGCTGGAAAGCAGCCTGGAAGAGAGGGACCTGGGAGTACTGGTTGACAACTGGCTGAACATGAGTCAGCAGTGTGCCCAGGTGGCACAGAAGGCCAATGGCACCTTGGCTTGTATCAGGAATAGCGTGGCCAGCAGGTCTAGGATGTAATTCTTCCCCTGTACTCGCACTGGTGAGGCCGCGCCTCAAGTACTGTGTGCAGTTCTGGGCCCCTCACTTCAAGAAGGCTATTAAGGTGCTGGAGAGGGTCCAGAGGAGAGCAACAAGGCTGGTGAAGGGTCTGGAGGGAAAGTCTTATAAGGAGAGGCTGAGGGAGCTGGGGCTGTTCCTCTTGGAGGAGACTTGGTGGGCACCTTATCACTCTACAACTACCTGAAGGGAAGTTGTAGTCAGGTGGGCGTCAGGCTCTTCTCCCAGCAACTACTGACAGGACGAGGAGGCATGGCCTGAAGCTGCGCCAGGGGAGGTTTAGGTTGGATCTTAGGAAGCACTTCCTCATGGAAAGAGTGGTTAGACACTGGAATGGACTGCCCAGGGAGGTGGTGGAGTCGCCATCCCTGGAGGTGTTTAAGGAAAGATTGGATGTG
>JAAGNO010017877.1:0-27543 GCA_033439905.1 Ceryle rudis
TCAGTGAAGCAAAGCTAAAAGATGGCCTCTGTAAAAAAAAGCTAAAAACCAATAAAATCAAATCCATAACACTAGATGCACTGGTTATGGGATGAAGTCATATGAGGTGATCATAAGGGTGTTAACCAAGGCTGAATCCTTGGCTTTGGGATATATTTTGCTTCTGATTGGCTAATAATGTTCATGGATGTGCCATTTATCATAGGAAAAAATAGTTTCAGCCTGTCTGAAGATATTTACAGTAATAAACAAAATTCAACTTTTCTTGCATAAGTACTTTTTTTTTTTTTTAAGTGATACCTTTCATGTGATTTGTAGATTTTGCTATCACATTAAAAAATCAAGTATTCATGCAGTGCTTTTTTTTTGGATTGGTGAGAGGTGGATGGGTTAACCTAAGGAAGCTCTGGAATCCTGTATTGTCTTTTCCAAGTTTATTTTTCAGTTAACAGTAGTGCTGTATTTAATATAAATTTGTCCAAGATTGAACCTAACTTTCCTTTGTTGTCAAAGTTTTCAGTTTGTAGTGTTTGGGATAGATGGACTCTGCTTCCTTTGAAGCATTCACTGTTGCTAGACTAAGTTGCTACTTTGTTACTCGTGTATGAGATTATTCTTCTGTCATTTTACATCATTATTAACATTTCTGTGAAGAATAAACCTGTGCAATAAGGATGCTTCCTCAGAATATCTGTCTCAAATATGACAAATATTCTTAATTCAAAATCTTACAGATTTCAGAGTTTTTAATGAACTGAACATGAAATTAGGGGGTTTTGTCATATCACAGATTATCTAGAAAAAAACAGATAAAAAAGGAAATAAAAATAAAACTATTGTTCTTTTCAACTATGACAATTCGTACATAGTTGCAAGGAAATAGAATGTTCTCTCTCTGCTACCCAGAACAAACTAAAAATACTTGAGATTTCCTAAGTGCAGTTTACAGATGTCTCTGGACTGAGGTTCAGCAAATACAGGTGCATTGTCTGTGCAAAGGTTATCTTGCCTTAACTTATCTCTTAAAAGCAAAGGAGGGTGTCAACATTTTTAAGAAAATCTATAGCCAGATAAAGTCTATGAGGGAATCATAGCTGTAATTTGAAGCAGCTGGATAGTCTGAAAAATCTATTTGATTTAACAAAGGACATAAAAATATGCTAATACTAAGGCATAAGACTTGACATAGGGTGCTGAAACCCTACAGCAGTTTATAAACCAAGTCTGAAAAAAAAAAAAAAAAAAAAAAAATTACTGTGCCCTAAGTGTTCAAATCAGTGTATAAGGGGCTTAGTCATATGAATCCTAACACTGAATAGGATTTCCATATATCCCCCAACCATGCTTTGAAAATACATGTCTTATCCAGAGCTGTCTGAAAGTGATGGGGAAGAAAAATTCCCCTTGATTTCACTGTGCAGTGAATAGACCACTTATGAAAAGTATATCTTTTCCAGTCAGCATCCCCCAAAAAATCCATTATAGGACAGCAAAACAGATATTTCAGTAGGAAAAGAAAGATGAGAGAGTTTAAAGCAAAAGTAACAGGTGTTTTTTCTTGACATATGATTTTGTTATGTTTCTTGGCATATGTTTTTTTAATGAAAGCATGTTTCCTAGGTCAGAAGCCAAAATGAATATTTAAGAGTAACAAAAGCAGTATATATGGTCACTAGATCATACAGATTAATTACTAGGTTATAAGAAACTTTTTTGGGTTTTGTTGAACAATAAGAAAGGGAATTAACGATGCCTATTTATGAGGGTGCAGAAATCTTTTATGAAAGAGATAAACTCTGTTCTCTGTTCTGACAATTTATTTACACTGTTTTGTATTTTTTTTGTGTTATTGCTGTTATTATAGGAAAACAAACAACAAAAAACCAACACAACTGACATGTTTTTTAAAAAACCACTTCAGCTTTCTGTAGAAAATATGCTTACATAGAAGTAGTCTGCTTTTGCAGATGCTTAAAGCGTTTTCATTCTTATTAGAGTATTCCAGCTCTTTCACAGTCCATGGAAGGATTCCTTGGGAGAGCTGATAGAAAGGTAATGGGAAGGATTTCTCTGTTCACATTGTCCAGAGAAGCTTGTGTGGCAAAAAACTTGCTGTGCTTCTGTGCTTGTCCTATGTATAAAAAAATCAGCTGCCTTATCACTAAACACCTGAACTTGTAAATTAGCTCATCTGGCTGATATATATTTTTCACTGATCAATTATTGCCCTGATAAATGACACCAGGTTTGTTTGACAAATTAAATATAATGCCATTACCATACAATTTACAGTTTTCTCCCCCAGCATTTGTAACCCTTGCAGATTTATGCCTTCTGACTAAGACAGCTACAGGATCACCTAAAATAGCACAAACCAATTTGATAGTTAGGAACATTCCCAGTGACTGCCTGCAGTTAACATTGAATGAATTCTCAGATAAGATTAAGAATTAACCCCTGAGCATGTCTTGGGCTCTGTCTGGAAAAGCCGCATTCAAAGTTACTGGGAAACAAAAATTAATGAGAATCTTAAAATAAGTCATAAGGATGTGTTTTCTTTCATAACTAAATATCTACATGAGTCTGTCTCCTGATCTCCTTTTATAATCTAAAATTAGGTTCAAGCAATCTTATCTTCCTGTTTCAGAAGCTGTGTTTCAGAACACTACTAATCCATGTGGCAACCAACCATGCCACAAATGAAAACATAAGACACTGCCTTAAAAACAACTCTGGGACTGAGTCATCCGCAGATAAATAACCTCTTTCTCTCCCCACCCATCACATATGTTGCAGAATTACACTTGTATATGGCTTCTTCCTAAATCTTCTATATTATTCTATAGCTTGGGAAATTGGGATTCAAACTGCGTCTTTGTGCTTCCTACAGGAATTCCAGTTTCTGTTTGTTTGAAGCAGAAAACACAAATCACCAGAACTCATGACTGCTGATAAGCATTTCGTGTCTAGGGTAAATACCAAGGCTGGGAGGAGATCTGGTGGTCACTGTTGCGATGACATGGAATGTGGAGTGAGACCAGGTGCAGTCCTGTCCTTCCCATTCTCTTGCTTATCATAGCCCTTAACTGTGTGTGACAGAAGACATTAAGACAATTGCCTATTCCCAGCAGAAGATATGAAGGCTGAAAAACCCACCAAGGAATGTTTGTGTCACTGATGAGCCCACTTAATGATTTGCCCATACTTTCCACATTAATAGAAAACCGAAGTACCTGTTTCGTAAGATGAGAATTTGACACCAGATCGCAAGGACAGACTGATGGGTTTGTCCTCCATGCCCATCCTAGAAGGGATGCCTTTTGGTAAGATTTGCACCTTGGCTACACCGGTGTACGTTTGTTTCTTTTTCACCAGGAGATTATGTTTGCAATTACAATTGTATTTTTGAACTTGACAGCAATTTCTGCAGCTTAGTGTATTTATCACCGGCAATCTTAAAGTACTACTATATGTTGCAAGTGTAAATAAACTGTTATTTGTGCATCTGTCTGCTTCTTCTGAAAGGAACCAGGCCTACAGCATACCAGCTTTTTGTGAATTTGGTGTTGGACTTACAGTCACATTTAAATTGTGTTATTCATACATATGACTGCTCCCTTCCTATGGAACTGGACCTACAGCATAATAGGCTGTTCATGCATCTGGTGTTGCACCTATAATCACAGGAAAACTGTGCTATTCATGCATCCAACTGCTACCTTTGAAGGGAACTGAACCTACAGCAAGTAGGCTATAAGTGTGTCTGGTGTTGGACCCATAGCAACATATCTAAATTGGTATACCTGTTAAGAGTTAAGTCCAGCTGCCCCTAGGCCCTCTAATCACTGAGGATTGTCTAGAACATAAAGGGGTTCATCTCATTACTAAACTCACCCTTCCACACTGCTGCAGAGTCTAGCACAAAAATATAAGTAGCTGCAGTGTCCTTTGTTAATTCTCACCTCTGCTTCATCTGCTCTGTCTCTTCTGGAAAGAGAGGCCATGAAACTGTGTCACCTCCAAGTGAAATTAGGCCTCTAAATCTGTGCAGTTATTGTTTATAATGGAAGCTGCTGTAAAGAAAATAAGCTTGCTTGTCAGGGACTGAAAGACATTGCAGCAATGGTTTACAAGTGCAAACTCAAGGTTTTTAGTTTGTATTAATTAGAGGTGAAGATTTACAGGAGAAAGTAAAGTTCCGTTTCCACTAACATTTAGTACCAGTCACCTTTCTTGGACAATAGCAGTCATTACTTGCTTCAGGTACATATTCTGATTTATTATGAAACATTTTTCTTCATTTGTACATTAGTTGCTGAGGGACGTAAGGTCTCCCTTCACCTTCCTCTTCTCCAGACTAAACAGTCGCAGTTATTTCTTTCAGCTGCTCCTCATAAGACTTGTTTTCTAGACCCTTCATCAGCTTAGTTTCAACTCTCTCAATATCTTCCTTGTACTGACATGCCCAAACCTGAACACAGTATTCAAGGTGCAGCCTCACGAGTACCAAGTAGAAGGGGATGATCACTGCTCTGGTACTTCTGGTCACACTATTTGATACAAGCCAGAATGTCATTTGCCTTCTTGGTAGAAGAATGTTCCACATTTCCTGCAGATGTATTTCTCCAAGGAAATTAGTCAAGTGTGTATTAGAAATAACAACTGTAGCAAGTACACTCTTGAAAAGCATTTTGGTTTCAATTTCTGTTGTTTAGATTTATAAGTGTATAATCTCAAGATACTACAATACCTTGTGTGACACTGAAGTGAGTATTTGCTAGTGATGATTTCCCTATGTGTATTCTTTATGATTTGCAATTCATTAAACATAATGATGCAGCTAAAATCAGATTTATGCTTTGACGAATGGGGGTGGAGTATATATAACTATAACCTTAATAGTTTTATAGGCTATTTGCATTTTAGTTTTAAGACACGGTGGAATGAACACACATTGAATAAGCATTAAACACCATGATAAGAGCATGAAAGTGGAACCAGAAAGACAAAGATGGGAGTTACTCCTCCTGTTAGCCTTTCTGCATGTTCTACTTCACATTGTGGTCGTTGTGTTCTGTAGACACACAGGCAAGAATCTAATAGTGAAATACTAATTTCCTAGCAGAATGAATTTGGAACCAAGTAGGAGATGGGAGAAGAGCATATCACATTACTGATTCTGTTATTCGCTCAGAGTTGTAGTAAGAATTTACTGCCTAAGTATTTGCTGAACTGCATGTTGTCTTGTTTTCTTGCTGTTGTTTCTTCACACTACTAAAAATGATACATAGGGAGAACTGGAAGTCACAAAGGTGAATGCTGACCTAGACTTCAATGGCTACTAATAACTTTAGACACCATGATTTCTGATGTTTTCAGCATGAGCTGCAACCTGAGTTTCTGAAAATGTTTCTGTATTAAACCCACAAACAGACAAGAAATAGTTAGCCACTCAGCATTCACTTTATATCTGTCATTATGCTTAAAGAAAGCAAGGAAGGAATGCAACTTTCTGGGAACTAATTTTCTTATTTGATTACAGAGATTCAAGAATCATTTGATGCCTATTTCCTTCATGATGGGGGGAATGCTTGCTTTAAGCCGGCTAAGTACAATCCATTT
Source organism: Ceryle rudis (assembly GCA_033439905.1). Taxonomy (NCBI): domain Eukaryota; kingdom Metazoa; phylum Chordata; class Aves; order Coraciiformes; family Cerylidae; genus Ceryle; species Ceryle rudis. Next base: position 5,623 of record JAAGNO010017877.1, read on the forward strand.
ATTCTGCTTGAATGCCAATCACTGAGGGATTTTTGCTATAAGTGTACATCACATTTTGCACCTTCTATCATCATGTTATTTAATGCATGTTCTCTACGAAAGGAAATGATGTTGATGTCCAGCTTATCACATCAGTATCATTCATATCCATGTCACCGGTGATAATAAAAATCTAGACTTCCTGACAACCCTATGCTATCTCAGGAAAATGGGGAATGAGGAGTGGGAGCCTTGTACACAGAGCATTTAAGAAGTGCATTATCATTATGATTATCTGAAATGGTTATAATGAGTGTAAATGTGCTTTTTGATGCAATGCAAGTGGAAAGACATGAGGCTGTAGCTAGAGCTATGTAAATGTAGTAGAATTCTGTGTCAGGAGTGGTGATTATTTCTACAGAAGTTAAGGAAATATCCTGTGTAAATGGAATATAATTGCTGGGTGAAGTTTTGGAGTTTTACTGAAATGAGGATGAATTTACATGCTGCCAAGGTAGGTGGCAGCTGGCTGAAGTATTATCCCATTCTGAAAGGAGACGCATTTTCTTCTGGCTCTGCCAGCTCACAGTAAGCTATTGCTAATTCTATTCCTAACAATACATGACTTCTTCAGAAGCCGTCAGCTGTAATGCAGGGCTCATCCTTAGCTAACTGTCTCAATAAGTAGGTCAGATAGGTGTTCTTAAATACTGTTCTATCAATCTTATTTGTCTGAATAGTGGCGAAGTTGCAGTAGGGTAAATGGAATCTGTCCTAGCAGATGATATTCAGTGGTTTAATAAGTTTCCATGAAAGATGTGAGTTACATGATTAAGTTCCTAAATTATTTAAAGAAAGCTGTAGAGCTAGGTTGACACTTCTAGTTCTTTTTCTCTTGCATTTTTGATGGTGTAGGGTGCTGGCATCATAAGTGGAAGTGCCCTGTATCTTTTCCCTGAATTGCTTATGAACTGAAAGTAAAGGGCTGATTTTATGGTACAGGAAATGTGATTTCAAAAAGGTTCAGAACTGTAATAGTAAAAGGGTTCTTTGAACAAAATGAGTTGTAGCTATAATGACATTTTTAAAAGAAATCACATTTTCTAGTGTGTTACAGGCCAACTTTAAGCATTCTGATTGGATAGAGAGACTGAAGAGAAATACCTGGAGTGAAAAAAATATGGAGTTTTCAAATTGCCTTGTTGTCCAGACCACAGTATTTCTGGGCGTGATAAGCACAATGCCAAGCTTCTGAACAGGCCATGGAAGAAATTACTTTTTGGTGGCTGTGGGAATAGGTAGTGTTTGGTACTGATTTTCTGGCATATATACAGCTCTGGCATTTAGACTATCTGGATTTTTAGCTATGAAGGATCAACCCTTTCTCCCTCCTTCTACCCATCTTTTTCTGTTTTTCTGTCTTCCTATCCTTTGTCTTTTGTATTCTTTGCTCCTTTGCTTCCTTTTTCACTCTATGTTCTTCTGTCTTCATTTGTGTCTTTTCCTTAATAAACCACACTGCTTATTTTTCCATCTAAACTTGGGATTGTCATCTTCTTGATATATTATTTGGAGGGTTTTCTGCACTCACACTGCAGAAAGCTGAGAAACATAGTACTGACTCTACTAATACTTTACCATAGTGTTTCTTCTTCAAGTAGTTCCCAAATTCCTTTGCAAATTCTAGTTATTATTGCTACTACTGTTGTGTTGATTAATAGACATAAACATAGACTTGTATGCCCAACCAGAGTGTCAGTGAAACATTATAGAAGTGTTGCTATAGGGCACTCTTTTCAGCCCTCAAGGGATGTTGTTTAAAATCAGGGCTTGTCATACATTATGTTAGGCCATATGCTCTGAATGCTCTGTGAATACTGTTCAGCACTGGTGCATAGCCTCCAGTGTCAGATGTAAAATGAAACTCCAGTTTGAAATCTATACCTGTCATGTTCTCGCAGTTTTGGGTCCCTGAACACTTCAGGTAGTTCCAGAGACACCTGTTTGCTAGAAATCCTTAAAAACCATTTCAGACTTGGAAAGTACTATATAGGCTTATGATTTATGGACCTGTCTGACTCTTGTCTTTATTAGGAGTTTTTAAGTACTTGAAGTGAACATGCTGTAAATTCAGAACTGTTTGTTGGCACTGAGGTGTGTTTTCATCAAGTGGATGTGATTATAAAGTGTTAATACTTTCCTCTTGTAATAATCAGTGACTGGTATTGGTCTTATTGAAGAACACGATTAAAGGAAAATGAGGGTAAAAATAGTCTCACGCTAGTTTAAAAGACATCCAGATTTCTCAGAGCTTTTTCTGACTGAATTCCTGAAGTAGATTTCACCAGTCTGAAGGTTTTAGTAAAATACAATACTCCTCAGTCTCCTTACATGATGTCAGACAGACATTTGTCAAGGACGGAGTTAAGAAAAAACTATGTGATTTTTCCTCTCTTAGAGACCAAAATATCAAAGGTATTAATTACTACAGGACTTGCTACTAATTTCTTCCCTTTGGTAAAAGATTTTCCATTGGGTTGATTTCCTGGGGTTTGGGCAGCTTTGGGTGAGCAATCCAGATCTGAAAGCTGCATAATGAGTTTAGTCTTCAAGCACCACAAAAATGCTGTTAATGAAATAGGCCATGTAATACTTTTGTGAAGTGGAAAGGATCTCTTTTGAATTCAACAAGGAATATTGGAAACCTGGTGCTAATGTTTTAACTGTATGCAAAACGTAAAGAAAAAGGGGTTTTATTTTGCATTTTATAGCATCAGACACCTTGCAGGTCTTGCCATTCTTCTTTCAGGAAGACTTTTTCTCCTTAAAATCTATGTTTTAAAACAATATTACAATTTTACATTATTTTATTTCAATTTCAAGCCTGTTCTAGTGTTTGACCATCCCTTTGGTAAATAAATCCTTCCTATTGTCCTGTCTAAACCTCCTCTGATGCAGCTTTGAACTATTCCCACATGTGCTATCACTAGATACCAGGAGGAAGACATCAGCACCTCTCTCTCCCATTCCCCTCCTCAGGAAACTGTAGAGAGTGATGTGGTCAGCCCTCATCCTCTTTTTCTCCAAACTAGACAAGCCTGAAGAAATTAGCTGCACCTCATAGGACATTCCTTCCAGCCCATTCACCAAATCCCAAATATTTATTCCTAGACTGTCTGTTGTGTTCTCATATGGTGAATAAAGTAGAAACAGCTAAACTGGGTGACAAGGACAACAAGAGCAGAAGACAAAATTAGTACAAAATTCAGAGTAACCGACTGCAAGGGAAGCATAAAAGCACAAGACAAACAAATCACAATGTTAAAAAAAAAAAAAAAAAGCAAACAAACAAAAAAGCAAACCGAAACTAAAAATAGCCAAAAGAGAAAAATCATGTAAGTTATCTGTTATAAATTCAGCTGGGTATCATGTCCATTTTTTGACCATGTATAAGTATAAAAAATCTCAACTTCATGGCATGCGAGAGCATGTTTGTTGTCAAAACTGGGTGGTGAAGTCTTTATGAAAGCATAACATCTGTATTCGGGTTAGGGATTGACTGTCATCAAAACATGTCTCTCATGCAGATCTCAGCTGTAGTTGGCTCTGCAGAACAAATTGCACAGATCTGTGTCTTTACTAGCCCACAGAGGATCAGCCTGTCTTTCTGTCTTATCATCTGTCATTTAGGATGACTTATGAAATGAATACATTTTTAATAAGGAATTTTCTAAGGTCTTCATTCTAGAAATACTGACACCTACAATTAGCAGTAAATCTCACTGTTAATAGATGAATCATGCTAATGAAGGTATGCAGAATCTTACCAACTGATGACCTAGTACTTGTTAACTTGGCAAGAAAAATAGTTCCTCCTTGTTCTTCTGCAAAGTCCTCTTTAAGAATTTTCTAGGAATATGAGATCAGAAAGTGGTTTTGCTTTGAGTTAATGAAGCCCTGAATGTTTATTTGAAGAATGTCACTTTTCAGACTGCTCTAAAATCTGGGATCCTGTAAGTCTAGGAGTGCAGTGATACACTGCATCTGAAAGGAGCCAGCATGATTTGAAACTTCAAAGCAAATAAATTTTGTGTCTCATTTGATAACAAAAAGGGGAAATAGGTTGGAGGGTCAAGTGGAAGGATTTCTATATCCTAATATTCCTAAATTATTTCTGTAGTTTGAAAGGAGGTTTTTGGGTTGAGCGTTTGAGCCTCTTTACCTTTCTCTTAACTCCAGTGAGTGCTAAAGGGAAAAATAACAGAAATCCAGAGCACTGTGATGCTCATAATAAGGTGTCATTCAAACCTGACTATTGTAGGTACTGACTTAATTTAGCTTGAATAAAAATAGAAATAAAAATGCTGAGAAATTATCATTGTTAGATATATGATGCCTTCCCAGAAAATCTCTGTCTAGCTTAAATAAATACCTTGAGGCTCCACTATCATATCTTTCTGCACTAGCGATATGTGCACACACACATGTGCACAAGTGTACACACACAGATAATAATTTTCTTGAAGAGTACATAGAGACAACATCAGTGCAAAAGACTCCTGGGCTTATGAATGATTCTGAAGAACCAATATGATGCCAGTGATTGTTCTGTAGGATATTAATTCCTCAAACAGATCTCTCTTACTATTTATTGATTTGAAGAAAAGCAGGTAGAAGGGAGAAGCTCAGACAGTTTGAAGAAATGCACAACTCAGATTCCACTTCCAGTTTTCCCACTTTATGATTATTCTTGCCTCACATAAAGCAAATCCAAAGTCCACAATAAAGAAAGAAAATGTTGAATTTTATCACTGAAATCCAAGTGACTGACTAATCCTGTCCAAAGATTGGAGGGAGTGACAAGCAACAAACAAATCAGATATTATTCTACTACATGCTTCAGCGAACTCTGTGCAAACAAATAACAGGTTAGTAGATGAAATAAATATGTGGATAGAACATTAGAAAAATTTATGAAAGAAATTTTATAATGTTTATATATGATACGCACATAAAATTAAGTATAAAGAAAATATTAATAGCTGAAGCTTTGCACATGAATGAAAAAGAATAGCAAGTCATAAGGAACTACTCATATTGCCAGTGGTTCAGGAAAAAAAATAAATGAAAGCCCATCTGAAAAATAAAATGTGATAAAGAAACATTTATTTGACATTATAGTCTTCAGTACAACTGAATGTGAGGCAATCATGGTATTGTAAAGTGCATTGGTAAACAAATTGTGATTAATCGGACAGTCTTTGACAGTATCAGTCTTAATTGTCTGCCTTTAATTTGAGGTTTCCAAAGATTCAGAACTCTAGAAAATCAAATCTCCTTAAGTTCCAGTGAGCTGTCAATTAAATTTGACTGATTACACTCACCGTTATCCTATAAAGATAATCCACAATTAATTGCTATACTGTGCAAATTTCAGCAGGACAAGAATAGTTTACAGGCTTAGGGAAATGTATGATAATGTGCACCCATGCTCTCCAGACACTTGAATCTCAATTTTAATATTCCCAATGTCCTTCCAATGTCAGACCTAGTGATTTTTATGGGACTCATTATAGTGCATTTCTGCTGCAATTGGAAGATTCTTTAGCATGGTTCATGGCCCATACCTGCCAGATGAATCACTATTACATATACATGAGAAGAAAAAGAAATGCAGTCTGGCAAATTCAGTATTACAGATTTGCTTTGGGAATGTTTTCTTCGGGATTCTGAAGACTCAGGGCAAGAACTTTCTCCAGAGGGCTTTCTCGACGCTGTCTGCATGTGAGATTGGCCATTAAACCTTCCTTTATTTAGAATAAAGTTGTGTAGCTCCTCTTTGTATGAATAGGATTTGTAGGAAGATTTAAATGACATAATCCTGTCATTTTTTTTTTCATAGAAACAAATGCTGAAACTGAGCACAAATAGAAACAAATAGCTGGAAAAACGAACATTCAGCAGTTGTATGTGACATAGCACAGTAGTAGTGTTAGGCAAAGATTCACTGGAGGTAGCTACAGATTCTAGAGAAATGGGTCAGAGAATTTTTTTTTTTAAATCATCTAGAAACACAGAAAAGCTGGGAGAAGAAAGATTGTTAAATAAGACCAAAATTGTGGTGATTCTCTTTTGCAAAATAAAAAATGCTGAAAAAATTTTAGTATGCTTCTGCGTTACTGTCAGTGGAGATGGACACAATATAAAAATGGTAATCAAACTTACTCTGACTCATTAGTGTGTTTATGTAATGCAGCTATTGTCAGTGACACTTTCTACACAATCAAATAAATTTATGTTACAAAAATGAAAAAGGTTTAGAAGATAATTAAGGAATTTCTTAGCTGTGTTGCTCTTTTGCTATTAACTGCAAAGGAATAATATTTTTCTTACCTACCTGCAACTGTGTTTACAATATCTCAAATCCATCTTTATATTCAATGAATTGTTATCGTGATATTTCGCTTTCCCTTTCTATTTCTTCCCTTTTTTTTTTTTTTCCTGGGTTTTTTTTTTACTAACGTAACTTTTTTTGTGCGACGGTATTTCACAAAGAAATATCATTTAATTCATGTAAGAATTTAACTGTATTTAGTGAGGTTCGTGATGTATCTAGACACCATTTACTTTGGGCAAACTTGGAACTAAACTGCCTTTTGAAGGAGCAGAACATTTATTCCATTATGTATAAAAAAAGCAAGACATAGCTATGGTCTTTATCTTAAAAGGAAAGCTTGATTTAATAAAGAATGTGAGAATATTCTCTTCAGGGTAAAGGGTAATCTGTTTTCGAGATAACCAAATGGTCTGATGTGTAGTGAAAGAGGTTGCCTTTTCCATTTCTCTGGAAAAAACCAATAAAGCAGTTATATCAAAGCCATAGTCTGATTCTCTTGGTGGTTAAATTGTCGAGAGACTTTTTGCCTATATTGATCTAAGAGTGGGCTTTTAGATGAGAGTATGAGTTATTGAGATGTATATGCTTTACTAAAATCTTAAGCAATGTGATTATAAAAATAGTTGTTGCTCAAGGAGAAAGAAAGTATCATTACACTTTTGAGGAACTTACTAAAGAATGGAAAGCATGTTATGACACATAAAGAGAAGGACCTTCCCAGGTATGGAATCATTAGAATGTGTGAGTCTTTAAAATCAGTTAAGTGTGAATGAAAATACAAACTCGATGAGCTGAAAGATCTTTCCATATGAAAAAAAAGATGTTTGTATTGATTTGAAATAGAGCTAAAATTTTAATGAAAACCATATGGAAGTAAAGGATGCCTTGAAATAGCTTAAGTAAGAATTAAGGTTTGATTTCAACTGAAATTTTGTAAACTTCTTGTCCTAAGGATTGATGGATATTCATACAAAATAGAAATACAACACAGACTAGCCTACTTAATATTTGTGATATGAGGATATTACAAGGCCTGTCCTGAGCTGGTACTCAGCTAATAAAGGAATCTTGAAATCCACTCAAAGTCCTGGAATTGCTGTGTTTTTCATCTGATGTGTATCAGGGGCATAGCTGGCTGCCAGCAGTCAAAAGTCCTTTACAGTCTATAGTTAATAGGAAGAACATAAATTCCTTTGATCTCTTTGTTGGCCTCTGTCTAACATGGTGTTTTTATAATCCTTCCTATTAAAAATCCATTATTGTCTCAGCTGTTTCCTTTTATTGTATTGTCAAGACTCCTCTACAGCAAACATTTACAGCAAAACTAAGGTGAATAAATTTTGTGTTCTAGCCCTCTTCATGAGTAACTGTACATATGTCTTCCAGTCACATTAGTATCCACAGACAGCAAAAAGTAGCCAAGACTGTCTCATGGGCAAGTACAGAATTCTGTTTCTAAACTTGAGTATAACACTGGTGTTCTGATCCTCAGTTCTGTGTCAGAATTCTGAACTTAAAAAAAAAAAAAAAGTATCTGGGACTTGAGGCCTGGCCAGATGTGGATCTCATTCCAGGTTCTTTTCATGAGAAAATGGGGGAGGGCATTGGCTTTTACCACTTTCTTCTTACGAGCAGCAAATCAAATGGTTTCTCAATAATATAATTGTCTCCTCTTGGAGCACTGGAACAATATAACCTGTAAGAAAAAGATAAAATTTCACATCTCTTGAGTCTGTGCTCGGACATAGTGTAGGATAGTTTTTTAAGTCTTGCTCTAAAATACACTGTTTAAGTTATATTGTCCAATTATGTGTAATTATGTATGAGTTTGTATATATATGTAGGTATACATTTGGTTCCAGATTTAAAAAACATCAGAAGGATGTGTCTTAGTAGAGATTTGTGGAACTGGGGAGTTGAATATATTTGTTAATGTTTTAATTTCACTTGTCATACAGATTAATACATAAGATATATTTAGTTTGGAGAGACACATTTGCTTCTACATCTCAAATATCTGAGCTTGGTTGTTTAAAAGTATAGATATGGGTCTAGTTATGAGACACTTTGCCATCACTGATTAGAGATAAATCAGGGAAAGCATTGCCACCAATATTTTTTTTTTTCTGAAAATTATTGTATTTCCAGATAATTATGGCTAAAAGTACCAGTAGCTTCAAAGAAGTTTCAAACTGCTTAGAGTCAGACTGGGTACTTCTGGAAATGAAACGTACATTAACTTTGGTGTAAACAGAGAAATATTGGACTTAATTTGAATATAAAATTAGCTTGTGTCAGCAGAGTGCCTACCCAAAGACTTGTTGACTGTATGGTTTCAGTAACCAAGACAGCTATCTTCTCAAACTTCACAGGACTTGAACCATTAGGAGATTTCTAAGCTGAAGAAAGACAGATGTAAGGGGATTCCATTTTCTTTAAACCATATGAGTCCTGACTACACTCTTATTAGCTGTGGCCTTTTGAGATGATCCTCAATATAGAATTTGAAAAATATGTTTTCCTTATCAAGAGAAATCTGTTCTCCTAAGAGAAAAAATAATTTGACTAGGCAGTCATTGCTGAAAGCACTTCATGGAAATATGAAAGATTTTATCTAGCTAACCACTCTTTACTGTTTTCTCTCTCTCTTTTTTTTTAATTTTAATTTTTATTTTTTACTTTTAATTATTTTTATTTTTATAAAGTATTCACAAATAAAAGATTTAGGCTTTTCTTTGTCATTTCCCAGAGCTTTGGTAATGATGACACATCACTGAAGCAGGGTTAATTTGGGCTTTTATTTTTTTCCTCCCTTCAGGCTGTATTTTTACCAATTTTGTAGTAATAACAGTGAATACTTAATTGAAATATTGTCTTTGCTGAGCAAACAGAAGGTTCTCTGTTTGTGGGTATCAAGAGCCTACTTTTGGTGATCTCTGTATGTTGCTGATAGCTGCAAGAAAGTCATCACTTGGTAAATTTAAAACCTCAATCAGTTCAGTTATTTTAATGTTCAGAGCCTTCTTATGTCTTTAGCCTTATTCCTCCTCCAGACTGCAAAGTGTTTTCTTTATAGAATGGTGAAAACCACATATGATCCGAAAATGGAATTAAAACATGGAAATAGAAGATTATTATAATATACAGTATTGTTTTGAATGATTCTTTAACAAATTTGGTGCCAGTAAGGGATATTAAGCATTTCCAATGCAAAGAACTAAAGTTCTGATTTTAGAGTGGTTTTCTGAATTTTTTTTTTCTTTTTCTTTTTTTTTTTTGTACTAAACCAGAGCTTTTTAAAGTTAAACAGTTAATGATACAATGAATCCTATAGCGATGGATTTTTTCATTCATGGTTACTTAGCAACATTATAAAATTACTGCACTGCTTTGCTTTTCATGCTGCACAGAGGTTACATTAGCTCTTTTCCTAACATGTAAACCTATTGATCTTACAATATTTTGCAGGAATAGCATCTTAAAACTGATTAACAGACTAACTGGTGACAGACTGCAGTGTCTGGTGTCTTTGGTAGAGGCAGATCTTGAATCAATTGCAGTGGAAGTCACAAGTGGGATATTTGTAATCTTTTGAAAAACAACTCTGTAAGAACTTTCCAAATAAATGCATTTACATACTTATCTAGCCCATAATCCACCTGGTACAGTTTAAATGCAAGTTTAGCTCAGATTTATAAAATGTAGCAATATCTTTTGTGTTTCCTAGTGTTCTCAGTGCTATGTTTACATATGAAACTGGTCCCTTTAAAGAGATTGAAAGCTATCAGAATAGGTAGGTTTATCAGAATTCAAGGACAGGTATGAACAGAATGACAGCAGAAACTTTTAATCAAGAAGAGATTGCATTACTACGTCCAAAACCAACGGTATAAATATTAGTTGTTTATTGTGTCATTTTTTTCTAACCCATTATTCAGTCCAATAGGTAGCTGAGTCCAAGGCTCTGTTACACTAAACTTGCTAAGTGTTCCTCTGTTCAGCGTAAGAAACAATGTGTCTACTGGGAGATATAGCTAATGAAAAGCCTAAATTTTCTTGAAGAAACCTTTCATTGATGATTTGAAAGGAGCTGGCTTTGTTTTTCTTACTGTTGGTGCAGTTGGTCAGCTTAATTGTGCACTTAGAAAATTATTGTTAATTGCAGCAGATTTAAGAACTGCAAAAGTACTCAATTCTGTACAACTAACTTAATGCCAATAAACAGTTTTATTTCTAGAATAAAACTATCTCAACATGGAAATTAGTCCATGATACTAGGAAAGTCTGGGTCAGAAAATTCAAATTTGTCTTTCTGAGGTTTCCCTGATGAAGCTAGTCTCTGTGATTTTACTCAGCATGGACAGCAAAATGGAAAGCATCTGAATGATTGATAGCAGATTAAATTCACAAATCTGTTTACATTTATTTATTTATTTACTGTTACTTTATTTGACATGGTTCGGTGTTAAAAGTCACATGCTTGAAAAGTGAAGTTCGGGAAGCTGTCTTCTGGTGTAAGGACTTGGTCTGCAGATATCATCATCCATAAACACCTTCAAGGTAATAGTTAAAATGAAACAACCTTCTTTGTAACAATCAGAATTGAAAGAGTCTTCCTTTTCCAGAAACCAATATCACAGGAATGACTTGAAAAAGAAAACAGGAGCAAAAAGCTAAGACTCAGAAACTGGCACAATCCCAGTAGATTGTGATTTGTCACTGGGAGCATTCAAAGACAGATTAGAAAATGAAAAAAAAAATTACATCTGTTATTGCTGATCACCTGTGTTTACTGTAAGTAAATTAAGCATGAAATGCACCACTAGCAAGTGCAAATCCATATTGTATGAAGTCTTGAAACAATAACATAGCCAGATTTGGGAAGTGCACTTCAAAGTAGTCAGTGGAGACTCTTTGGGATCACAAGAAGTTTAGAAGGTTAATAAATGGCCTATGAAGGAGTATTGATACAGTTACTTTTCCTGTGAAAAGGAGGAAGCGTGAAAGAATAAGAAGAGACAGGAAGGCTGAGAAGAACATTCCCTGTCTATATAATGTCTATTTCATTCACTAGCTGACTATTGAAATACGTATTCTGAATGTTCACTATGCCTTTTCATAATAGCTATTACAGGTAGGGTGGGAAGTGATAATCTCATTGTGTAATGAAGGACATTCGGGTTTCAAAGACACTTTTAATAGCATAGTGAGGCAATTTATTTCAGCATTTGAGAAACTGGGTAATTTCTCTCTGGAAGACTTTAAGGTTAAGCAAATATTGTTCAAATTACTTAAATGGATTTTTGAAGTAGGGCAGCGATGAAAGAGATGACTTCGTCAGAGCTCATCTAATGTTATTTTTATAGTATTTCATATTATATTTGTGCCTATAATTTTCCTTTCTAGAAGGTGAATGAATTTAGAAAAAAATATATATTCATGCTCACAGAGAACACATTTATGTGGCATTAAGGCTTTGAGATCTTTAAAGATTTGAACATTCTGAATATCAGTGTTGCATTTGGAACTACAGAAGTCTTATCTATGAATGTAATTAAAATTCAACAGGAATCCATAAATGACCTGCAATCATTAGGACTTCTTGACTGTAAGATCATAAATCATTTGTGATACCTTATTGGAAACCCAGAGAAAGTATCTTTTCCCTTTGACATAGTCTAGGACATGACCTTTAGTGTTTCCATTCTATAAGAAGTGTACTTCTAAGAGCTTTAAAGTTAACAATATTTGAGTGCTTTCAAGAATGTGATAAACTGCCCCTATTTTTCAAACCATTGGACATCGGGCACAACATCAGTTACATTGTTTGAATAAGGATAATCAAAGGGAAGATATTGCTCATGATAAACCTCTCTTCTTTGACAAGACCAAGCCCACAACGTTTCTTTTATCTATTGACTCTGAAGTTGTTTTACATTTTCTTTTAATAGCCTGTCTTGCATCTTTTCTCCTTTCATTTCCTTTTGCTACTTTATTTACTAATAAGGTTTAGATTAAAATGCATTGCAGCAGAGACAAAGGACAGTATGTTGTTTGACACTAGGGACAGGAATAAAAACTTCAGAACAAAAGGCATATGTCTTAACAGCTTGAGTTGAAGAGCCAGCTTCAAGGTGGGAGGTTGTCAAGTGTCCCATCAAGTATACTATGTGTGACACACAGCCTTCCTACAGATGAGTAATTTGGAGAACAGAAAAAGGATGGGGATTACCTAAGGTGTTTATGGCAGATGGATGACTGAACCACTGGGTATTTGTAGTAAGAATCTGAATTCCAAAAGTGATGAGTGCTTCTGTAGTGAGTTGGAGGTCCCTTAGCAATATGATTCAGAAGTGCTCAGCATATTTAAGAATGAATATGCTGAATCGGTTAATGTAATTTTTTTTTTTTTTTTTTTCCTAAGTCCCCTAGCAATTACGGCATTATAGTAGCTTTACTCAGAGTTGATCAAGCTAAGCTACTGCACCAAATGCATTTTTTTTTTTTCAGGAGCAGATTAAATCTGTTCTCCAGTGTAGTGCAATGATTTCTGCATTAGCATTCTTTCTGTCATAGCAGCACTTCAGCAATTCAGCAAGGTGGGCTTATATGTCTTTTTTATGAAGGATGCTTTTTACATTTCCTCTCTCTGCTGTGCTTAATATGTAAACATAAGGGACAAAAGAGTGGTCAGTATTTCCATAGTGACATGTACCCCAGTGGGCTCATGCATATTCACCTATTATGAAATGGTTCACATGCCTTTAACCCACCATTTAATGGAGCACAAATCAGTCAAGATTTGCATTTTGCTTGCTACTCAAGTTTTTAAACTCGTGAGCTCCCTGCCTAATGACAAGAATATTTATCCCAGTTAATTGATAAAATCTCCTCAACATAAAGTCCTCTAGGAAACAATTTCAGAACACTTACATGTTGTATTAATATCTCATTATTTTATTCAACACCCCCAGAGCAAGTGAGGATGTAGGATGAATGGAATGTGGTTTTAATGGCATTTTCTCTAGAAAAAGCTAATGTACTCTTCTTCTAACACACCTATCTGTATGCTGTCTTTTACTTAAGACCTAAGAATCCTTAAGGATCTGAGCATACATATATTTCAATATTAACCCACAAAATATTAATAGAGACAAAGCAGTTGCTAGACTTTGAATACTGAATGGTTTCTGTATTTTGCAGTGAGTTTGAACAGAAAATTAAAAAAAAAAAAAAAGAAAAAAGAAAACATATCAGCAGATTTGCTGTATAGTCATAAGCAATATGTAAAGAGTAATAGAGTCTGAATTTGTTGCATAAATTATTTTTTATAGGCTAGTACCCCAAGTTTTTTCCCACCCTTGCAGTTGCTCATATTTGCATGAGGAGAGTTCTCTATGAATTTTCATCATGTTACATGTGTCCTTAAAGCAGGAAAACAAAGAAATAAAGTAGAAGTTTGGAATTTGTTGTAAAAACGCTAGTATCCTAGGCTTGATTGTAGTAATTTGTGCTATTCCTTCCTGTTGTCTGTAAAGCACTTATGCTGGTGATTTTTTTCCTATATTATTGTTTCAATTTGAATTATTTCAAATGGTCTAAGTATTACATTTCTTGACAGTAGACTGAAAGCAAAACCTTGTACTTTTCTGCTCAGATGAGAGAAGGAAGACTAACTGATGGTATTGTAAATGGGAATGAAGCTAAATACTTGTCCTCCGCTAATGAATTGAATGAAATCAGGACAGAATAAGCTGCTTGTCAATAGGAAGTTATGATGAAAATAAATTAGAAGAAGTCCTGTGCTATAAATGGGAATGCAGTATCACCTTTTCAGGCTCTGAGTAAGTCTTTGTGAAACTTAGGAGAATATGTTTGTCCAATTGCTTACAGAATGTAATAATGCTTATTAAATTGTTGAAGTTTAATAAACATGAATCTGTCTTTAAAGCAGGTATTTTAAATGGCTCATTTTCAACCAGCAGACAAAAATACTTAGTTCCAATCTTTCTGGGGAGAAAAAAAAAAAAAAAAAAAAAAAAAAAAGCTGTCTTCTTTTTTCTGGATTTTCTTAAAAGATGAGGAAGTGCCTTTCTAATTAGTTCTGTCTTACTCTGCTTCCTCCTCTAACGTTGCTCCCTTTCCTAGCCTCTTCCATTTCCTATACTCCTTCCCCACTTTCCAGCTTTTCCAACAACAAAAAAAAAAGTTAATTTCCTGGTTTTGATGGCAAACACCAACAGCTGGGAAAAAAATCTGACAAATTTTTACCTATTACATATACATAATTTTCATCATTTTTTTTTTTAATATTTTGCTTAGCTTATCTTTTGAGTTTGGACCACAGCCACTCACTTTCCTGATATTTTAGTGTCAGCCAAATGTTACTTACTGCTGGAGATGCAGTTAAAAGCTCCTGGGGAGAAGGTTTATGTGTTGGTGAGAGATTACCAGGAAACCCCAGCTGTTTTAAGCACTAGTTTTGGTATCTTTATTAGTTTTATCTAATGCGTCAATATTGAGCACTTGAGATTATTTTAATGAAAACTGAAATCTAATCACTACAGGGATTTACAGACCTATCTCTTTCTGATAAAGTTCAACATTTAGATCACATTATTACATTCAGAATTTCCTGTTTAAGTCCTATCTCATGCTCTGATAACAAAATCTTTGGAATTCTGAGGTTTACATGCAGGTATCAATACAGCCACCCAGCCCTGACAGTACAAAGCTGCTCACATTGTCATTATTACAGAAATCCTGTAAGCCAGCATTAGAAGATCCTGATTCTGGACGAGTTGTCAGAACACTTTGATTCTTTGGTGTTTTCCTAGGATCTGCTGATGTGAGTCTTGAGTACATCTTAGACAACAGGTGGTGACTTTAATAATCCAAACTGGATTTTCTATTACTCTATATTTAAATTATTTTTCATTACAAGTTCATTTCTACTGCTCAAAACATAAAGTGGCAAGAAATTCCTTAAGTGAACCATGACACTTACAAATACTTTGGTTTTGAAACTGGCTACTGCCTGCTTCATCTGATGTTTCCTAATAATTTTGTATTAGGAGGGAAAAGAAGTATTCATTTTCTGTTCACCTTCTCCATTTTAATTATAATTCTATTATCATCTCTATGTATCTCTTCTCTTTAATCATGTCTGTTCGTAACCCATTAAAGTTTTTCATACATGCAGCCTTCTCTACTTTTTCTTCTCCTTCCTAACATTCTTTAAATCATATCCTTCATCAGGCTATAATTTTATGTTTTGTTTTGTTTTCTCTTTCAACTTTTAACTCTGTATTCCTGTAGAATGCTGGATATTTCCTCTCTGTGAAATAGTTGGAGGAGTGGACAGATGAGGGTGTCTGGCTTCCAAGATGTTTTACTGGTAGCCTTTCCTGCTTCTATTTCCTTGTCTCCTTAATAGTTTCACCTATCATGAAAGCCACGCACTTTTAGAAGAAAAATATGTACTTGCTTTCCACTCCTTCTACATTAGATGGTTTTTTTGTCCCAAAAATATTGAATAACAGTCAAAGCTGAGCAAATATCTTATTATTTATGACATTCTTTAAATATATTAATTCTGCTAAGGACGTAATCAAGAGTTAAGAGTTGTAGTCTTTTGTAAGTTTTCACTGAATAAGTCAGTGAGTGTCATTTACAAACTTTCTGCTTTATTCTTTCCTTATTTACCTGTGCTGACCAGGTTGGTTAGATAAATCAATTGATATTAGTATGAAATACTTAAACAAAGTAGCTCTCATCTTTATTTATACCTATATTTTCTGTATGAATACATCTTTCCCTCGCCCTTTAGTCCCAGCCACCTTATGAAATTCTGTGTGTGAAAAAAAGAAAAAAAATCAAAGAAATTATTTTTTTGTTTGCTTCTTTGTTTGTTTTTGATTTGTTTTGTTTTTCTTGTTGGTTTGTTTGGGTTTTTTTTCAAAATACCTTGTTTATTTCTGCAAATAATTGATGCAAACTGAACTAGAAAATAATTGATCTGTGAGAAGACATAACCATAGAAAACTTTGCAATAAGCTTCATGAAGAACAAAGACTACAAAGTTGTTGCCTGTTTCCCTTCTAATAGTATCAAATGTAAATCTAGCAAACTCAATGAACATAGGATGAATATTTAACTCAAAAGTGCCAAGAAGGTTGTCTGGTCTATTTTACTATTCTTTAAGATTCAAGCAAGTGCTACATGGAATAACAAGCATCATAATCAAGAAATTAATGCATTTTCTTTTTCTGGAGGCTCTGCTCAGTTTGATTCCAATGACAGAGCAACGCCCAGAGGTATCAGGGCTCTTGAGCCTCACAAAACTGCTTCTGTCCAGGAAGAGAAACAGAGAGAATGATACAGAGCTGGGAGGGGGCAGAGAGAGATTTTTATTGGAAGCTGTTAAAGTGGTTGCTATGAGACCTTCTCCAGCTAACACAGGCACAGCAGTGAGTGTGAGGCTGATAAATCGTACCTCTTGCATTATACCTTTCCTTTCTGCATGTTGTTTTGTTTTTTCTTTTGGTTTTGGTGTTTTTTACTAACACAGATTTATAGTTGTTTAAGATCAGAGAAAGCACCTGTCAGTTGCTTTTTCTTCCCTTTTGCTCCCTTCTTTTGCCTTGTGCAAGATGGAGCTAGAAAATGAAATGATCAGCTCCTCCAGCAATTCTTCAGCAGGCTCCAGAGAGTACAAGGTGGTGATGCTGGGAGCAGGGGGAGTTGGCAAAAGCGGTAAGTTTCAGCAACAGCATTTTTGGGGAGAAGGGGTAAATTGGAAATGTAAAGTTCACAGAATAAGAATGTTGTTTAATGAGGGTTTTCATTCCTCTTTCTCTTGCACATGGCTTGGATAAAAGACTTTATAATTTGTGACTGGGACAATGAGTCAGCTTAATTTGTTACAGACTGAAGTGTTATAAGCCTTTTTAATTGGATATTTTTGTAAAACTGACATTGGATTCATTGTACCTAAGGAGAGAGTGGTCAGCTTGCTTCTGTTAGTGTAACAGCAACTGGGCATGTCACTCAAACACTTGGTGAGGGGTGATGTTTTGCTGGATAGTGTGGATGTAACTTGTTGCCCTATTGGTCCTTGGGCTCAGGCAGAAATGAAACTAACTCCAAAGTCAGCTGCACAGTGCAAAGTGTGGAGGATGCCTTCAGTGACTCTGTTTTCTTCCTCGCATTTTCTTTTGAGTTTTTTTTTGCTGAGTGTCACTATGATTCTGGTTGGTGTTAGCCTCCTCTCCTATCCGGACAGTTACAGAATATATGTGTGAGTCTCTCCAGGCGATAAGGTAGATTTGCAGCATATTTTAATATCACTGCCAGTGGTGGCAAAGATATGCTAGTGTCTGACAATGGTATCTCTTCAGAGGAGTCATTATTTTCTCCAGACAATGTTTTCTTTTTCCCAGATATTATCACCTTTGATTTATTTTCACTGACAATAGGATTCTCTTCTTAAAAGACTGCTGAACATGCAGTGTTTGTCTCAGAAGCCAGTGTATTGAGCTGGCCACACAACAAGCATTTGATTACATCTTCCAGAAATGCAAAAGAAAAAAAGAAAACAAACAAACAAACAAACAAATGAAAAAAAAAAAAAAAAGAGGAGGATGCTATAATATATCCAGGCTAGATTCCAAAGGAATTTCAGGATAAATAAGCTGCAACACTAAACTGCAATAACTTTAGATCAAACAAGTTTTAGTTTCTATCCAAACAAGACTATGTATAGAGGAAAAAAATTAAATATTGGGAGTGGATATAATATCCTCTCTGTATCCATAATCTCTGTTTTCTTGTTATGTTTAGTTTCAACTTCAGTGTCACGTCTTTCAGTGAAAGCTCCCATCAGTATTGCTTAACCAAGAAAACAATTCTTGCACAGATATTGTGCTATGATCAGTGTATTAAATGAGAAAGAAGAAAGTATTGGTTATCTCAGAGTAACTTTCTGCAATTTCAAATTATCTTTTATGGTAAAGCAAGCATCCAGGATGTTTCAGCTGGAATTTTCAGTAAAATGTCACTACTTTTTTTTTTTCTTCTTTTTTTCCCTGAGTGCATCCAAAAGATGGCAGCAATTTTTTCTAATTGTAACAATGTCATTTTGAAGACTCAATTACCCAAACAGAAGATATGACAAACTATACCATATTCATAACATAATCGAATCATAACAGCCAAAATTTTTATATATAAACACTGAGGAAATTTTAGCAATCTCAAGTACTATTAGATAAGACTTCTATAGCACAAATGAAGGTTATTCAAATTTCCTTGTTCAGAAAACATTAGCCATTGATTTATCAAGAATAAAGCTTTTAGGTCTGTGGATTATACAACGTAATTATACATCTCCAAAGATGAGGACCACATAATTATTCAAGAACTGGGTGTTTGTGTGGTTTAGGGAAATAAAAAAAACTAGGTTGAAGTGGATAGTTATGACATTCAGTGGGATTAATGAAAACCTTCTGTTGTTTTCACAAAAGGGAAACTTCTGGGGGAATAAAAAGCAACTAAGAATTAACAGTCTGGAAGAAAGGAGATGGGCAGTTCATCATTTGCTGTCTCTGAACTTCCAGTGTGGAATGAATACGAAATATTTCAGTAGAACCCTCAGAGACAGTCCAGCTGATATAATCCTGATAGAGATAAGGAAAAATATATGTAATTCCATAAATCACGAATTCATTATAACTGTAGTGTAGGCAGGATTAATTTACACTGGATTAAAAGCAGAGAAAAACCTGAGTGACTACTTTCACTCTCCAGGATGAGCTCTACTTTCTCCTAATGACCTAGATTCACTCTCTCTAGGAAAATACATATTTAACCATGAAAAAGGGTCAGGGTAGAGTAAGGACAAGAGATTAAAAACAAGTTCAATTTCCAATTTAGAATTAGACAAATAACTGATATGTAGGGTGATGTATTGATAACATCCTGGCTTCTTTCTCCTTCTATTCCCTCCTCCTTCACTTTTTAAGTCATAATAAAAACAGTAATAGCTGAGATTATATTGCTGAGTGGGAAACCTCTTCTGGATTAAATCCTTTCCATTCCTCATTTTGTTCACTAGGAAATAATTCCAGTTTATAAAGAATTTTCCCTAGGAACCAAGCCATAAAAGTGTTAGAAGATTTAATTATGCCCTGAACATAGTTCACTTCTAGAGATCCCCTGGGTGTTTTGATCTTCTGTTTCCAACCCTCTTCTGCTTCCTTACTGTGCCATTTCATACTGTATATATGGAGGTCTTTGCACTGAAAATTCATGTTCATTACAAGGGGCTGGGGGTGGTGATTGTATGTGTGGACAGGGAGGAATGAGAAAGAGGACATCAACAACGGTTTCTTTTCTGAGATTGGTGTTTATAGAATATTTGCTTTGGGTAGTCAGGTTTGTCTCTTCGGTTCTGTGCTCCACAATGGCAGACAATCCAGGCAGAGTGCCAACCTCCTGTTATTTGGGCTATTCAGTGTAATAGGAATTTCACAAGAATTGCTAATAGAACATCCAAGTCTGATAACCACCACATTCAGAGTAATCATGTGTAAACTGCAGTCTAAGAATTGTTACTTGAGGGTCCTCACAATTCAAAATCAGTGCCAGGAAAAGAAGAAAAAAAAAAAAAAAATAGGAAAAAATCTCACCACCTCAAAACCTGGAGTTCAAATCAGACGGGTAATAGTGGTGTAGTGGTGTTTAATTAAAAAGTTTTATGTAAATTTTCCTGTGAATTGATTTCTGTACCATTATTATAGATTCTCTACAGTGAGTTATCTCTTCTAAGAATTCTGCAGATAGTACTATTTTTGTTTTCAGAGCAATATGCCAATTTATTAACTTGTGTAGGTTGTGTCTGACATCAAGAACAGCTATACACTCTGCAACAAGTTCAGACATAAGTTAGATGAAAATGAAGAATTAAACTGCAGTGAAATAAAATTAAAATATATCTTCTATTGACTCCTACTGATAGCTAAGTTAAAATTGACATTTGATCTTTTCTGGTTCAATGACAAATCTTGGGTCAGATCATTCAAAGCTGCCTCAAGTTACCTGATGCAAGGTTGAAACCCCAAGAATCTTAGTGGTTTTGAAGCAGTTTTTGCTTACAAATACTTTCAGAGATTTGCATCTGGACAGTGAAGCTAGTAGTCTCACAGTCCTGAGTCTGATTCATCTCAGACCTCTGGGCATACACAAAAGAATGTCTAAGTCCTGAGACCATGCATTGCTGACTTATGTTTAGCAAACTAATGACACTAATAACAATAATTAACTGCAGCACATTCTGCAAAACATTATCAATAATTGGGGGATTGTACAGTGACTACCAAAAAGAAAAATAAATTGATATATCTGTGTAACTGAATAAAAAAGAAAAATTCTGCCTTATGAAAACTGGTTTTACCTAGGCATCCTTCAAATGCTGATCGGATTGCACCATAATCTAACTGCACGTGCATCTTCTTGGCTGAATAAAAATGTTATTCTAGTTACCCTAATGCTAGTTAAAGTTGATTTATTTAAAAGTGAAGGTGACTTATTGTTATTCCTGGTAAATGGAATTACATGTTTATTCATAGAATGGCTGTATCACAGATGCAAAGTGAAATTCAAACTATATGCATTTCAGATGAGAAGAGGAATTTTTAAAGAATTCAAAAACTAATAAAAATTTGTTGCTAGTAATCTGGGGTTTTATCTTAGAGAAAATGTGTATTTTTCAAAATTTCTCAGCCTTATGCCCAGTTAATTGTTGCCATCTTTAAAAAAAAAAAAAAAGGAATTGTCAAATAATTACCCCAAGATTTTAGTTTTAACATATAGGTTTGGAAAACATTTTGATATATATTTTCAGGCTTCAATCTTAAAGAAATAAAAAAGAGGAGAAGGAAAGGAATTAAGAAAAGCTTCTTTTAGGATTGTTAGAGGATGAGTAGAAAGAAAATAGTTTCTCAGCCTGATTTGATTAGGGGAGGCATGTTTACCCTATTGTTTTCCTTCTTTTTTTTGCCACTGCTGCACAAGTGCCATATTTCTACAGATACAGGTGGCTCATCCAATTAATTTCAGGATCATGTATATAGAATAAGTTCCAACATATATGAAAACAGCAATAGTTTTTGTGATGTGGAAACTTCTGTACTAGGAATTAGATGTCCAATTTTAGTTTAATTGTGTGATCTACTGTATTATTAGTAGTAGTAGTAATTTTTTTTTTATTATTTTAACCTCTTATTCTGACTAGTAAAAGTAAATTCTGTGCCTATTAATTTCAAGCACATCCTTATGATTGGAGTCCCCAATAAATAGAAATAACACTATGGCGTGTCTATTGGAGAACTGTCCCACTCCAGCTGTTTGCCAATACCTTGGAGATAAATTAGTGTATGGTCCAGACAACATGGATGAAGGATGAAGAGCAAAGATAGAGTTTCCTCTGGCATCCAGAAAGCTGAGGTTGAAAAGTACCCTTTGGTTCTGATGATGATGTTCTTTCA
>JAAGNO010017877.1:27643-38080 GCA_033439905.1 Ceryle rudis
ACTTGTTGAATCTTTTTTTTCTTTTTTTTTTTTTTTTTCCTGCTTGGAGCAGTTTGTATCCTTAATTTGAGTGCCCTAATATTTCCACATCATTTTCTGAATATGAATTCCAAAAATGCACACGCTATTCTATCAATGGTCTTACTAGAAGCAAGATTTTTACTGATTTCTTCTTGATGGTCCTTATTTGTTCCTCTGAGGATAATGAATACTTTTTTTTTTTTTTTTCAGGTGTAATTCACAGAGATCACGTGCAGAGAAATATTTACCATAACTCTGAAGTTACTTTCTCTTTGAATCACCTATGTTATCGTACCTCTAGTGATGTGAATTCTTCATTTCCATGTCTTATTTTATATTGGAAGTATTTTTCTGTGATTTGACCATTGAAGCTGATGATTCAAATAATTCTGGACCCATTTTTTATATTCTTCATTTATCTTTGGTGTGTTATCCACTTGAAAGGATTAAACACACTGCTTGTTCATTAATTTTCTTGTCTATGGGCAGACCTTGTGGTCAGAATTATTTGCCTTGAGGAAATGAGTTAAATATATTTCCATTATTTTGCCAGTTCACATAATTCAGTGGCTGGTGGGGTGGAGGATTCAATTATGGCTCCTGTATTTAATAGGATGGTTTCTGTATGTGAGATACCAATTGGCTCCTGAGAAAGATGTCTGCAATTCTGTCTTATTCAATACCAGAAACTGATAGATAAGATAGAGTTCAGAAAAGACCAACACAGATAATAAAAGGACTAACACAATATGATTTATTATGATAAATTATAATGGCTATATTCAAATAGCTGTGTCAACCAGTGGACTTTGATTCTTTATTGTGCAACTTGCATATGTATAGAGTGATTTAATGTAAATGGGACTGGATGCAACCGTAACGTGAATGGGTTGATCTATCCATCTTCTCCCATCATAACATCCAAATGATGAATACCCACTTGGATAAGGTTAGCAAGTGGGATGGTCACTGTCTGTGCTACTTTGGCACAAGAGACATATTATTTGTGATATTTGCAGGTAATAAGTATGAAAAAAAGAGGACATGTTTTCTAAAAACTGAGGAGGAAAGGGACCAGAATTCTTTAATGGAGATTAATCAGTTGAATAGTAAAATTAGAATTAAAACACGTATATTTAGAGATATATCATATATGCAGGCCTGACTTCCTTTGGTCAGTAAGAGCAATATATATCCTTAACCATTTGCTTAGAAGCAAGGTGGAGCAGATTGTGGAATAACTTGTGAAACAAACAGGCCGATGAAAATTTTTAAAATCTAATTGGTGTATGCAAATTTAAGGTAGAAAAATACATTATAGAGATTAAGCATTAATGAACAAATACACCTGAACAGAAAAAAAATAGGAAATTTGTTAAAAGTTATAAGGACTTATGGCAGATGTGACTAATATGCATAATAAGCATCTTTCTTTATGTTCAGACTGCTTAAGAGAGAACCTAACGCTGCTTGTAAGACTGGACTTGTTTGTTGTGTACAACAAAATAAGTCATTTATGTTGCCTCAAACAGAGCTAAAGTGCATCCTTTAAAGTATAAGAGTTCCTATATAACTGGATACACACTGATGACACCCTAACAGTAATGGCCACCTAATGTATATGTTGGGTAGTGGTGCAGGTGGAAGGTAAATAGATCTGTTAGCTCTCCACTAATTCTGGACCTTCATCTACACCTCTTCTATATGAACAATGATGTCAAATGATTAGAACTCATTGACAGTTATATTAATGAATCTGCTTTTCATGGGGTGATTTATTGAAAGAGAGCTTCACTTGCAGAGTGAAGATTTCAGTGAGATATATAGTCATCAGCTTTTACCATTCATACAGCTTGCTATTAAGAGATAGAAAATTTTCTGGACTGTTCCTCAACAACAGAAATTGAACTATCAAGGACTGTCCTGGTTTCAACACACAAATCTTTCATTTGAAATGCCAAGACTGAAGTCTCAAATAAAGGAACAAGTACTGTTTCATGACAATGACTGGGCACTGTCAGTATCTTTGCTGTAAACAATCTGTTGAGGCAGCCACAGGAACTGTTTCTGTTCCAAACCAACCTTGCTGCTGAGCTGAGCCATCTGCAGCATTTTCAGCACATGCCGAAATTTGGCTGAGACTAAATCCACTAGGGATACTCTTGAAAGCACAATTGGGAAGGATTTTTTTTTCAATTTTTTTTTTCTTTCCATCGCTCCTTTCATCTGTTTTCCTTCCATACTTTCCATTTTATTTCCTTCCATTCCTCTGTTAATCCTTTTCCACTTTTAATTTGTTCGTGGGGTTTTATTTATTTCCCTTTATGCCTGCAAGACTTTCTAGTTTGTTTGTTTGTTTGTTTTCCTAGAAGCTAGAAGTTTCATCAAGCTCACACAGCTCCACTGACAGGTATCGAATGTTACCAAAGTATTGTGCAGGGTCCCAGTTTCAGAGATTGTGCTGTCTTGGGAAGACACTTCACTGCAAGCTATAATGATTTGCTAATGTATTACAATGGAGACCATTTTCTTTCAAGTTTTATGGAGTATATCCAAAAGAAGAGTGTGTCTGTGTGTGTATGTGTGTGTTTGTGTAAAAGACTACCTTGGGAGTTGCCAAGCTGGGCTGTTGTGATTCCAGCCTCCAAAAGAGGTATGTTTTCAACTGAGTTACCTGTTGTAAATCAAAGTTTTATTTTCCCATTCAGACAAAAATCAAGAATTAAACTAGTTATTCCAGAGGACCCAAAGGTGGATCAACAAATGATCATAGGATGTAAAAATTAATTTCATAAACTTTTGCAAAGTAAAAGCTGTAATCACCTGAGAGACTGATGCATGTAGTTCTTCTTTTCTTCAGCTTACTCTGAGTACAGTTATGAGAAGAGTTGTTTAATTTCTTTCCTTGCAATCTCATCGAAGTGCTTTGCACTTTGTTAATTCTGTAATTCTTTTCCCTTTTTCACAAGTGAGAATAAAGGAACCCTAGCTGAAATTCATAGTCTCTGTCAGATGCTGTGATTCCTTTAGTAACTTTACTAGCCTATTACCTTCCTGACACCATGTTCTGTTTTACTGAATTGTTGCCTGTTGAACAGGTTCTGCAGTATCTTTACAGAAACATCTCTTTAACAGCTTGCAAAATATGTATCATTGTTTCACAGTTCTACTTTGAATGTTCCAAACCAAAACCCAGTATTGACAAATTCTTGATTGTTTCAAATCAGCAGAATTCTAGCTTCTTAAACCATGCAGAAAGCCAAGCAAGCTGTAAAATGTCCCGTTTTGTCTGGGACTTTCTTAAATAGAAATTATATTCCTTTCTCAATTAGAATAAAAACTATCATTTTCTACATAGTGAATACTCATAATTGTGTTGCCTGGTGACATAGTCATATATTCATTCATCACACACATTATACCAGGGGTCTGTTTCATACAATATCTGCTACTGCATACAGCCAAAAAAATGCATTCCTGGGCCTCATGATGTCTCCTTGTATCTCTGGTTCTAAATGCTTTATTTATCTGCTGGCAATAGAGGAGAAGAAAGAGTAATCTGTCACAGAAACCATGTAATCCCCAACAAGCTCCAGAAACCTGGTTTTCTGTGACTTTCTTTCACTTCACAACAGCTTCAGTGGACTTTTCAGTGTCTAATAATACCTGTGAATTTGCATCATAGTCACTGTCAGTGGGTACTCTGTTTACTGACCTGTTTTTATAAAAATGAAAGTGAAAAGACACATTTTTTGATAACTTTCTTATTGACTGTTGACCAAGATACTTAAAAGTTATTGAACAGAATCATAGTATCATTTTTGTTGGAATAGATCTTTTAAGATCATCTAGTCCAACAGTTCTCCCAGGTCACCACTAAACCATGTCCCTCAGCATCTACAGTATTTTAAAAACCCTCCAGGGGTAGGGACTCCACCACTGCCCTGGGCAGTCTGGGCCAGGGCTTGGCAACACTTCTGGGGAAGATATTTTCCTTGTGTCCAATCTAAACCTCCCCTGGCACAACTTGAGGCCGCTTTCTCTTGTCCTATCACTTGTTACATGGGAGAACAGATCGACCCTCACCTCCCTACAACTTCCTTTCAGGTAGCTGTAAAGAGCAAGAAGGTCTCCCCTCAGCTTCCTTTTCTCCAGGCTAAACAACTCCAGTTCCTTCAGCCAGTTCTCATAAGACTTCTGCTCTAGACTCTTCACCAGCTTCATTGTCCTTCTTTGAACTCGCTGCAGCCCCACAATGTCCTTCTTGGAGGGGAGAGCCCAAAACTGAAACCAGTATTTGAGGTATGACCTCAGCAGTGCTGAGTCCAGGGGGACAATCCCTGACCTAGTCCTGCTGGACACTCTGATGTTGATAGAAGCCAGGATGCTGTTGGCCTTCTTGGCCACCTGGGCACTTGCTGGCTCATTTTCAGCTGACTGTCAACCAGAACCCCCATGCCTTTTTCCACCGGGCACTTTCCAGCCACTCTTCCCCAAGCCTGGAGTGTTGCAGGGGGTTGCTGTGACCCAAGTGCAGGACCTGGTGCTTGGCCTTGTTGAATCTCATAAAATTGGCCTCAGCCTATAGATCCAGACTGTCCAAATCCCTCTGTAGAGCCTCTCTGCCTTCAAGCATATCAACACATTCACCTAACTTGGTGCTATCTGCAAACTTACTATGGATGCCTTCAATCCCCTCATCCAAATCATTGATAAAGATGTCAAAGAGAACTGGCCCCAGTACTGAGCCCTGGGGAACACCACTTGTAACTGGCCACCAATTGGATTCAGCTCCATTCATTACCACCCTCTGGGAATGACGGTCCAACCAGTTTTTTATCTAGTGAAGTGTGTGCCCATCCAAACCATAGGCAGCCATTTTCTCCAGGAGAATGCTGTGGGAAACAGTGTCAAAAGCTGTCCTAAATTCCAGGAAAACAACATCCACAGCCTTTCCATCATCCATGAAGCAGTTCATCTTGTCATAGTAAGAGATCATGTTAGTCACGCAGGACCTGCCTTTCATAAGCCCATGCTGACTGGACCTAATCACCTCATTATTCTGTATATGCCATGTGTGCATTTAAGATCATCTCCTCCAGAACCTTCCCTGGCACTGAGGTCAGACTGACAGGTCTGTAGCTCCATGGATCCAAGCAAAGTGTTGCTTCTCCTGTGTGATTTTCCTATAAGCATCCAGAACTGAGATGAGTTTGTGGGCTCCAGCTTTAGCAATACCTAACACCTAATGAAATCTGTGGGAGGCCCAGAATTTGTCAGACTCTTTGTTCTTTGAAGAAATAGATCCATCCACATGTCAAAGTCTCAGATAAAATAATGAATCACAGTGGTACTAGAGAAACATTTCACTCAGTAACAGGAAATAAAATTAAGTTCTATTTCTCCCCTGTCTGGTAAAAATGTCAAGATGCAAAGCAAAAATATATGTATTTCTATGTTTTCTCTTATTCTGTGTGACCTAGCTGTTACCTTCATTCTCATTCTCTAGCTTTCATTTCTCGTCACACTTACCTATAAACAAACGTCTACCTTGCTATAATCAAATGTGGACAAATGGCAGTAGAAGCAATAATCAAAGCAAAATGCCAGTGACTATAAACAGATTTGAATACACATATAGTTGAAACATGCTCATGTTTCAAGATAATGTAAGATTTATTTAAGTGTAAAATAACACACATTTTCACTCTTAAAAGAAAACAGTTTTAGTGCCAATGTGTTATTGAAAGAATTATAGGAAGCTCTGCAAAACCCAGTGAGATAACTGCTTCTACTGATCGACTGTATATTTAAAGAACAGAATTATTTAGTGAATAAAAGCTTTTATTCCTCAATTTAATTTATGTAATAACAACTATGGATCAAACTAATTTGCAAAGATGCATCGTATCTCTCTAAAGAAATCACTATACCTGCTGGTTAAGTATTAATATATTAAGTTTCAGGTATTAGTTAAACCAGTTTTGTATATTTGGGATACTTTAGGGTCATGTAATTCAAAGACATTAAAAATTTTGTGAATGAAATGTATTCCTCCTTGTCTATAATCAAAAAAAAAAAAGCAGAAATTTTTGACTATTCCCTTCCTGACACTGAGCACCTCAAATGAAGCTGATAAAATTGTAGGCAGTGAATACTTTACAGGGTTGGAACTCATGGAAATTTCTTTGGCACCACTGATGTTAATTTAGTCACTACAAATAGCAGAATGTGGATAGGGAACAGATCAGATAGGCTGTAGGAGACATGATTGCTCAGGAAATAACCTAGGTAAACAAAATACCAGCTTAAACTGATGAAAGTTCCTGAGGGAATCAAAGGTTCCCCTGTCTCACAGTTCAAGTTCAACACAGTAGATGAATACCATGATTAATTCTTTCCAGGTTTAGTGATAAAAAAATCATTAAGAGGTTGGTGACAGAATTACTTCTTTCTGAGTTCTAATTCCTTCTTCCCACTTTTTTTTCCTGTTTCTTTCAGGTTCTCCCTTCAAGCATGTGGTAGAATTTATGAGGGTATAAAATACCACCTGTTTATGTTAGTGCAGTGTGTGGAGCCCATGCTATCTTTCCAAATTATTTTTTATTTTTCTCAGAAACTTACTTTTAAGTGTAATTCCTGCTAAGAAAATATTTTACCAGGAATATGGCAATATTGTTAATCTATTAAGAAATAGTTTTTCTGTTTACATTTTAAATTTTGTATGTCTGATTTATTTCTATATTTACATTAATTTCAGGATTTTTAGCACATGATGAGTTTCCCACAATGGTACAGTGCTAAAAACTTACCTATCTTCAGAAGCATCTCTAGACAAGCTGATAACCAAATACATATTTGTTTACTTTAACACTGTAAAACCAAGAGAAGATTTGCCCTATTTGTTCCATCAGTGTCCTCTGTGTCATATCTGTTCAGCTCAGTGATTATTGTCAGTATTGTAGTGTTTAAAAGCTGAGAGAGCGGAAATGTAATTTGTGTTCCATGCTGCCTCACATATCACAAAGAAAACTGGCAGCTTAACACAGATTCTTTGCTTGACCTTAGCAGCAGAGCAGAAAGAATAGCTTTTTCTTATAGTGAGAGTTCCATTCAAATGAATGCATCTTAATGGGGAAGCCACTCACAGCAGAATAGGTCAGGAGGGGAAAAGAGGGGAAAATTATGCAGCTGAAGAAAGAAATCTGCATTTGTTCCTACCTCTTTGAAGTTACCATAGAATGCCTTGAATCCTGTTTTCTGCCCTACCCACTAAAATATCTGCATCAAAATGGATAAAGCAGTGCATAGTTAAATGGGATGGAGCAAAGAGAAGGGAAGATGTAGGAACTACTCCAGTAATTTGTCTGAGTGGGGAGAAGTATTAATTAGTCTTGTATCCCACGAATACTATAACAGAGTTTATAACAGAATTTGAAGGACAAAGAACCTCAAGTGTGTTTAGAGTTTGATACATTATGGAAGAGAATAGCAAACAGGATAAATATTCCTGGGTTACAAAAAAGTTTCTAACATTTAAAACAGGAGTCTTTGGTTAAACAGTTACGGTGGATTGACCCCAGCCAACAGCTGAACACCCAGCTAGCCACTTGCTCTCTCTGTTCTCCTGCAGGAAAGAAAGAAAGAAAGGTGAAGGTGGGAAGACTTTGTGGCTCACAATAAAGGCTTAATGGCTGAAGCAAATCTACACACACCAGCTAAGAAAAATAAAGAGTTTATTCAATGCTTCCTGTTGGCAGGTAGATTTGTAGCCACTTCCTGAACATCAGGACCTCAGCACACATCATGGTTACTGTAATACAAGTGTCAAAACCATGAATGTCCCCGTTTCCTCCTGCTTTCTGTGGAGCTTTTATTCCTGAGAATGTTATCATATGATGTGGAATATCTCTTTGGTCAGTTTGTGTTAGCTATCTCAGCTGTCTCCTCCCAGTTTCTTGCCTACCCTTACCCTACTCAGTGTGGACAGAATGGGAAAAAGCAAAAGCCTTAATGCTATACAAGCATTGTTCGGCAACAGACAAAATCAACACTGGTTTAGTCACAGATCCAAAACACAGCACCATACAGTATGCTGTGAAGAAAATTAGCTCCATCTCAGCCAAATGCAGTACAGCAGTGTATAGTCTGAAAAGCAGTGTTGGATATTTAATTTTTCTTTGTAACTTGTATCTGCAACGTTATGTTTATATCATATTAACCATATGTTGATACTGCCAGCCATGCTCTTCTGCTTTGTTGAAGTGTTATTGAAGGCCACAAAGCCAGTGGGGACTACCACTATTTTCCTTCCCTTTTCTCTTTGTTTATAATTAGACTGTTGGGAAACTGTTGTTTCTTTGTTTCCTCACTTTTTAATGAAACATGATAGTGGACGTCTCGGTGACATAGAGGTATTTCTACTGTACACCTTGCACAAGTATGATTTACTTGTAGACCACGTCTTCAGAACACACACAGTGTTTTACAAATATTTGCTATCCAGCTGCCTGAATGGCACAAGTTCTTGAGGAACACCAGCATTGCATACAGCTGAGTCTTACAGTCAGGTGCTAAGGTGCTTACAGAATTCTTGTAGCTTTTTCACTCAGGAGCAAATTTATGGCATGCTATTTCCCCCCTCCACCCACCAGTTGAAATGAGGAATGCCATATTTATAGCGTCATTAAATCATCATTGGCAAAAGGTCGGTCAGTATCTATAACATTTTTTGCTACTGCTAAAGTACGTATAGTCCAAGGTGACATAGATCACTCCCTTTCCTGAAAGCAATTGGTTAAAGCCCATACTGCAGATCAGCGTTGGCCAGTATTTCAGACTCCACATGACATTTTAAATTCCTAGTCCCAGGTTCCTCCGTGCAGACCAGCATTTGGAAGACAATCTTGGAAGCCAAACTTGAAGTCTAAGACTATTCAGTTCAGCTGTTCTATTACAGCTCAGTAACTCTGAGCCAGTATCAACCATGTGCAGAAACTGGACACAGTGCAGCACAGCTGAGACAACAGAATGGGTAAGCATCAGTCTCCCAGGCAATTTTGGTGCCATGAAGGATAGACACTAGAGCAGGACAGCAGTGCCGTCTTCACACCACAGCTCTCATCATCTCTACAATATGGACTGCAATTCTCAATGTATTTTTCAGATCATGGTATTTTCTTGGCCTCATCAGGATTCTTGGGAAATCTTTAGTTCTCTTCAGTGGCAGAGAACATCCAGTTCTGCATGGTGATTCCCAAAGATTGTTAGCACATTCTTACCAATTCCCATAATCAGTATGCAGTGGACAAAACTGATAGAAGTGCCAGTTATTAAAAGCTGATGAGGTTTTGTCCCACTTTCTTTTGGTTAACTTAATTTAGCATGCATAAAGGGAATTAAAAACCCCCATAAAGCCAGAAAAAATATTTTTCTTGACTATTTAATCTGTTCTAATGTAGTGCTTAAGACTGTAGCTTGAGGCTGTGCATTTCTGTGTTGTTTTCTCCATCACAATATTGGTTGAAGCACATTTTTAAAAACAGCTTATCCATTTGTTAATTTTTGGTCATTGAAAAGACACAAAAAGCTTAAGTGAACTAGTAGACTATAGATAGCCATATGTCTGTGGCTGGATTTTAATTTTCAGTTTTAAAATATATAAATCTGCAAGATTAATGATCTCATCATTTACTTATCAATAATAATAAATTTAAGGAGAATGATGTATAGCAACCAAATATGGGGTATTGCTGCTGTGGCAGCCAGTGCATATGCTGGTGGAAGTCAGAAAGATATTGCAAACATAATACATGAGTGATGGTAAATATCTCTACAGTCAAAGCTTTCTAATCCCCTAACACTGTAACATGTGGCCCCAATGCTACTGGAAAAAAACTTTCATTGAAACACAGAATCTTATCCTTTTATCTGACTTCCATAATTTATCCTGTGTTTTGTGGTCTACTGTATGTCCCATTTCTTTTTCTGTTTCCTATCTGTAAAATGAGACCAGAGGTATCTGCCTTCCTCTGCGTGGAATAAGTTTCAGCTGTTGAAAACATTATCTGAGTCTAGCTATGTAGGTGTTGTCTATGGTTGGTGGAGAGAGGTGCACAATCCCGGATAATTAATGCTTTCCACTGTTTGAGAGAAGTCCGGATGACTAGGTAATTAGGATGATAGGTGGAAACAGACAGAATTCAAATGTTGTTAGGGGTGGCTGTAATTCTTTTGGAGAGCTCTTGAACATAATAAATTATTTAAATAAATATTCAGTAGTCATTCCTATCATTACAGAATTTATCAATTTCCTCTTTTTTATCTAAGATGTATATGACAATTTCACTACTTTTTTTTGAGATATTTTTCATCTATTAAAGCCATTAAACAGAAAATATAATGATAATAATGCTC
>JAAGNO010017877.1:48442-58786 GCA_033439905.1 Ceryle rudis
AATAAACCATGAAAATTATCAAAGCACTGGAACACCTCTCCTATGAAGAAAAGCTGAGAAAGTAGGGGTTGTTCAGCCTGCAGAAGAGAAGGCTTCAAGGAGACCTTATTGGGGTTTTTTTAATACTTAAAGGGAGCTTACAAGGAAGATGGAGAGACACTTAACAGGACCTATAGTGTTAGGACAAGGAATAGCAGATATAAACTTAAAGGTTAGACTTAGATAAGATCTAATAAAGATTTTTTACTTTAATGATAAGTATATTGAGACACTGGAAGAGGTTGCCTGGAGAATTCATGAATGTTGAAGCACTGAAAGTGTTCAGCATCAGTTTAGATGCATTGTTGATTAACCTGATCTAGACAAAGATGTTCCTGCTCATGGCAGAATGGCAGGGGAATTGGACTAGGTGGTCTGTAAAGGTTCCTTCCAAACAAAACCATTCTATGATGCTATGATTCTTTGAAACTTAGTGGTACACAAACTATGAAATCACTACATATCCATCATTGTTTACAGCAGTTACCACCTTGACACAGCACTCCAAGAAAATAAATCATGTTGACTTAGAAGGTCTGTATTATTAACTAGTAACAACCTCCTCTGGCAAGTGCTGTAATTTCAGACTGCAAAAATGTACTTTATTTAGTTGCTGATGTATATAGCTATGTTCATATGACTGTATTGACCATTAAAACATGACAGAATTAGAGACAACCTACCTGCACTGTGCCTAGGGATGAAATACAAGTGATACACTACTGTTTCAAGGCTAGTAAAGTGCTAAATATATGTCTAATTGAAATACAAAATGTAGTTATCTTTTTTTTCTTTTCATTTGTTTCACGAAGGACTCATGAAGTATGACTTCAATACATGCCTAAAATGAACAGCATGGTAGCTTGTGGACTATGCAGAGGGTATTTCATGTCAGTAGATGATATTTTAATTCCAGATTTACTTTTCTGTATATTGCACTAAATTTAAGTTTTAATCCATATATTCTACCCCAAATTACAGTTCTCTAGGAAGTGTGTTAATATTCCAAGAACAAGAAGGTTGATGTTGGTCTAGTTCACACATTTTCATTATCCTGCAAGTTATATATTCTACTTCACAGCAATTAATATATCTATCATATAAACCCCACCATAATTTAAAATGTAAATTTTATGTTTTCACAGTTGATCAGATAAAGTAATATGTTTCAGTTTCATTTGTCATATAATCCAACTTCATAAGTTTTTCATTTTTCCAAAGATTTTTTCCTAAAATCCTGTCTGTCTTTATCACTGATCACATGTAAGACTCATGCTGTCTTTTTAAGGCAAGAAGGTTGTGTTATGCAAACTACAATGGACTTACTGTTGCTGTCTGTGTATGTTCTGCAGAATACTAAAGGAAGACTTCTTTGTTTACCTATGGTGTCTCATAAAGTGTATTTTAATATTCCCTTTAGGCGCACAATATGGATTTCTGTGGTAGTACTGGAGTTGAAGAAAGACAAGTTTTGCTTTTTTTGGTTGCACACTAATAGACTCTTATTCCATCTCCTTGAACTAACCTGAATACCATGGTTTACGTGAGCTTTTCAATAGCTAGTGGTCCAGATAGGGCATTATGGCAGAAATTAACTGTCTGTAGCTCTGGAATATATATGTATACATGAGTGTGTATGTACATGTGTGTGCATACAGGAGTGTTCATGAATATGAATATAGTGCAAAAATGTGAAAAGTTGAAAATCTAAAGAATTAAAAGATAGAGGAAGACCATGCTAAATACATTTAAATCCACCATGTAGTTCATATACAAAAGTTGACATGCCATAATGTTTTTAACTCCAGAGCATAAAGGAATGTGTAAGTACATGTATCTGTATGTGGAAGTGGAACTACATACTTACACAGATACACACATATGTACACACACACATATAGATATATATATAAACACACATAGATGTGTATTTGTGTGTCCATTTACCATCTGGATAATATACTCTTTTCAGAGCTACCTTTACGAAGTGACCAGAGCATAGAATTAAATTATCATTTATGATAAACATTGTTTTTCACCCTGTGGTTAACATTTCTGTATGCAGTGCAAAACTGGGCAGGTAGAAGTATGATTTATAGTTCAATGATGCCACTAGCTACTTATTCAGTATTCATCACTTCAGATTTTTGCAGCATCCAGTGCAAAGTCAACCATATGATTAATGCTAAAGAAGAATTTCAGATAACAAATGGAATGCTTGGTTCTGTCTACATTTCTCAAATATTTAAAAAGGATAGACTCAAGATAAACAGTACTTCTTCGCTGTGAGTTACTAATATGTAATGTTGCATTCACATAGTTATTTTAGCAGTAGTTAAAACAAGTGACATTTCTTCATTTGATTCCAAGAGAAACTCAGACCTTCATCACCATAAAGTTCCATGACAATTTAGTAAGAGGTTTGGAGTTGTGGTAATGGGTAAGACATCTGAACTGTCTCCTGATAATAGCCTTCCTCATGTGTCTAGACATTTCTTTCATGTTGCTTGAGCATTAATTACATTAGTAAATTTGGAATAAAAATAACTCTTCACAATAATTGTGAGATAGTGTTTATTCCTAAGTACGTGGTTGAAATTGAACTCCTTGCAGGTGTCCAGGACACAGTTTACTTCTGACTTCTTTGAGATGTTAAAGAAGACTTAAGTAATGCTTGCACAAGTGAACGTTGTTGAACTGAAAAGGAATTATGTTGAGATAGTTGAATAAAATGTTACAAAATGTTGAATTAATCTGGTCAACAGAAGAATGTTGAAAAAAACTTTGAGCAATTACTTTGGGTTAAGGTGAAGATTAGTTTAGGAGACAAAAAGTTAGCATTTCTTCATTTCTTTTGTAGCCCATATGTCAGTGTACCTTCAGCATACGTCTCTTATAAAGACAGTCACAAAGTTTATTAGCTGAGCTTGGTCTGTAAATTGTCTTTTCCCAGAAATTGTCCAGACATTGAAGCTCATCCAGATGGTGATTCTCAGTTACTGACAGTGTTCTGAACCTCAGGGCATTGCTGTAATGTTGCTGTTCTCAGAGGGCTTGTGCAACTAAATTTTAAATATTGGGTGTAAGCCACTGCATCTATTCTAAAGATGAGGCTATCTGTTGCAGTCTCTTCAATCAAAACCTGGCAGTTGCAGGCAACTATGACATTTGGGATACTCATTCTGTAGGAACAAACATGTGCCTTCTCAAGCGTGTGCACCCAAGCTGCTGAAATGAATGTTCGCTTTAGGGCTGTGTGTATAATCCAATGATCACTTTAAATTGATCTGTTGACTTCAGTGAACAGCAGAAAGAGACCAGAAGATAGAAACCAAAGTTGAAAGTCATTCAGCTCTAGGACTGAATATAGATATCTATATAAACATAAAGGCTAGGACTGCAGTCTCTCCATAGTATAAAAATGAATTTCAGAGTGACCATAAATATTAGAAAAAAGTCAGAGAAAAGAACCATAAGTCTGAAAGTTTTCATTTGTATGTTACAAATTCTTAATGCCACACTTCATCATAATGTCTTTAAACTTTTGATTATTTTATGCAACCAGACCTCAAAAATAATCTGAGATTTCTCTCTTTCTAAATCAAATGTCAGCTTCAAAATGTGATACTGTACATATTAGACTGTACTGCATACATGGCTTGCTTAATTTTGCTGTTATTTATAGCTGGTAAATTTGACTTAAGCTACAATTTAAAAAAACAAGTTGGGTGGCAGCAGAGATACATCCATCTAGATAAATTACCAACAGTAACTTGGAGTACAATTGATTCCATGTTCCAGTGACCTAAGAGTATTTAGTAAAGAGTTTAATCATATTTAATCATATCCTCTCCAGCTCCCTAGAATTCAAGAGTTTTATCACTAACACCAAGATGTGCAGCATCAGTGTCTCCCTTTGGCAGAAGTAGCTCCAAATTTCCCAACAGTTATTGTCTACCCTAATGTTTATTAAGGAGACATGCCTTTGCTTGCTGCCCCTAAATCTGACTAATAGCAGCTTCAGTATTTTAGAAAAATTACTGTAGATGATAACAGGAAAGTGTGTAGGTCTATTAGGAAGGAAAATCCTGGAGGTAAAGGTGACAGCTTTATGACACTAGCCCTTGCCTTATTTGCAGTAACTCATTTTGTATATAGTGTTTCATTTTGCTGAAGCCAAGGGCTTCAGCTGTTTGTTATTTACGTCAACCCATAAGGGGGGTGGTAGTTTCCAAGAGGACAGAAAATAGGTCTGTTGATTAGAACAGTAAATTAGAGGAAGACAGAAAGACAGAGAAGAATAACTGGGTTCCACAGGCATGAATAAACATTTCATGTTGTTTTCTACTTGTTACTTGGCTTCCCTATAAACTCTGCTCCAGAAGTCTTTAAACTACTAATAAAGCTTTCTTCCTCATCCCGGTGCCTGGGTTATCTATCTCTCTTTGCTTAGCCAGACCTTCTGTTTGTCTGACCTCTGTTATGGTAACAGAAAAAAAAAGTTGCTTTGTTCTGAGTGCTGAAAAGTGCCAAGAAATCAAAACTGTACTCCACGTGGTTATGCAACAGTTTGCTTTTGACATAGGTGAAAAGGAACCCCATATGGGGGGATGTACATTTGTCTTTTCCTTATGGCATATTGGATTTTGTTCTTCAACTAATGCCCTGAAGGACCACTGGCCTCCATGCAGAATTTGGAGTCCCTCACATAGCAAGTCTTCCTGAGATGTAAATTCTTGTCTTGACTGATTGATTCTGATTTGTTCCATGATATCTTTGTCCACATTGTTACAGCTATAATAAAATAAGTAAAAAACCTGACAGTTTTAGTTGTGCTACCATTTTAACTATTTATCAAGATGATAGGCAAGGCTTGTACTGTATTTCAATATTTAGTTTCTTTAAAAGTTTAGTTTCCAAGCTAAATAATGTCAAGCTTAATGCTCATTTCAGAGGAATCATGATTTCACCCATTATAAATTAATTTGAAAGATATTTAACTATGCCTACTCAAGTACATTGTGAAAAGAACATTGTGGAAGAAAATATTTAATGAGATACCTACTAATATCAACAGAAAAGTTCCCATTGGATTTCTGTGAGTCTTGGTTCATGAACTTCAAAAGCTTTATGGAAGGATCTCTCAAAGAAAAAAGTCCCAAGCCCTGTCATGCATGCCATCTGAAGGTGAAGTAAAGCCTGCACTGAAGGAAATACTAAAGTTGAAAAATATTCACATAATGTTGAACTGAGATTTATTACTCTATGCTTAGGTGAATGCTGGAGCAAACATATCCTTTGAATCAGGAATGGACAGAAATGCATAAAGCACACTGTAGAGTGAGGTGGACTTGTACAGATATTGGCATTAAAATGGTGTTAGAGTTATGGATGTAATGTCCTCATAGTTGGATGTTATAGAACAGGCTTGACATCCAGACCTTTTTTGATTACTTAATTTTGATTGCCTCCTCTTATTTTGCAGTTATAAATACTTGCCATTGAGACAAAGACTTTGCTGACTAAAACTCTGATGACAGATGAGTCATTCTGTCACATCAATATCACTGCAAGTACCTTCAAAAAAGACCTGATTCCTCTCTTTTCCGTTGACTGAGCTGACTCATTTCTGAATCAGCATAGCACAGTGTCATCACACTGTAGGGATATGGGCTACTTCAATAATATCTTCTTCATTCAGTTCCTGAAAGTCCTCCCAGATCCTTTTTAGCATAGACGAGGAAATATTTCCAGTTGTTATAACTTAAAGTTGTGTTGCTTTGTCATAAGATTTAAGTCATAAGTTTACTGTTTCCTATTCAGCTCCCAAATCCTTATCTTCAGGGAACTGCTTTATGATGTCACTGTACCACCAAGGCAAAATTTCAGTGTTTACTGCAGGGATCAGGAAAACATATATCCCAGTCCTATGATGAAGCAGATGAAGTACAGCTCCTAGCCTTGTGGAAAAAATAATAGTCCCATCCCAACATACTGTATTCCCAGTTAAGCTTTAGAAATCCTGAGAAGAATTTTTCATCTAATATGAGGGAAGTTTATGAGACTACTGTAAGTCTACTCTCTATTTGCTTGTTGGGGGGGCAGGGGAGTAGATTTTTTGGGGTTTGGTTTGTTTTACCTGCTGCTACTTTTTCATGGGAAGGTCTAAGGTCACCAAACACAGCTTCTGTCACCCATCAAACAAAGGTGATACATAGCACGATAAAACCCAGAGACAGCTAGGTTCACATCAGAATAAACGACAAGTTCATCAACGGAAGAAAGTACATTATAAAATACATGAAGTATGCTTACCCCAGAAGGATGAAAGAATGAGACTCAGCCTGTTCTAGGGCCCTAAGCATTCTGAAGCTTGCTCCTGGGTCATGAGCCAACCCCTTCTAGACGTAGGAATAAAATACCCATTGTACACCCTTTCTACACTGGTAATGTTGATAGCTTTAACATTTCTTATTCATTCTGAGGGGACAATCCTGAATAGGGTAATGTAGATTTTCTCTGTGAAAATACAATCAGCCCTCTAGAACTTTTGTATTCATTTTGTAGCTTTCTGACCTTTTCAGCGTCTCACTAATGTTATAATAAATCACCTTTTTTAGTGCCTGAAGTGCTACCTTTCACCCCCAAACTTGTCTGACAACTGTGCCTGCTGTCAGTATATCATCATAATGTAACATGTACACGTGTCAAGCAATAGGAATGTGTTTTTGACAGATGTAAACTTCCAGTTGGGTTTGTGCCATGAGAGGGGGATGAGCTGTTTTACTTTATTGTCCCTGTGCTTTGTAGTCTTTTCAACTTCATTGTACAGTTACTCGTTGTATAAGGTGTTTGATCTCATGTCTCCTGTCTCCTTTCATCCAGAAAACCTCATGTTGAAGGGATTGGTTAAGTGTGTCCTTAAAAATGTCACAGTTTTATGAACCTGATTTTAGAAAAATTAAGGAATACATTCACAGCCAGATCTTATGCAACAGTCTTGTAAATCTCACAGCTATCTGTCCAAATTGCTGTTGCCTTGGGTTTTTTTGCAGGTGTGGAAACTGAGTCTTGACTCTGAGCAATATTGAGAATCCTTTGTGAAACACATACATCACCAGGAAGAGTCTGGTGTCTCACAGGGGGATTAGAAAGGCAATGCTCATGGCTAGGAGCCACCTAAACTCAACATGTAAGACCTGCATCCCTTTAAATTCTTACAGTGTCAACCAGTAGTTCTTCTATGAATGTTTTTAGTTATTTTTAGTGCATTTATTATATTGCAGCTGAAATGCATATTTTAATACTGTAAGAGTATTGTATGAGAGTGATAAATATAGGAGCTGATTTACAATGGGAAAGGTCTTATTTCAACCATTTCTTTTCAACATTGATACCTTCATTTTCCCTGCATAACCATGTTCTCAGTGGTGGTGATAGCAAAACAGAACTTCTTCCTCATCCAGAATATCTTGTTATCCTCAATTACAGTTTTTTTAAACTGTTTGATTTGCTTTTTGGGCAACAGTTCATAATTATCAGTCTATTTAATTGTACATGTACATAGGTACATGAATAGGGGAGTACACAGCTGAAAATCCTCACCAACTGAAGAGCCTCACCCTTCCCCAATCTTACAGAAATCATTCTAATACAGTAGAAAAGACATTAAGAACTCATGTTGTTGTAAGTGATAATGTGTCAGGTTTGACTTCATTGTGAAATGTTGCCTAATTAGCTGGAAGAGAAACATCTCTGAGATCTGACAAGGAAAATATGTTCAGTTCAAAGTCATGTTGGTACTGAAGAACACTTTTCAATTCATATAATGCAAATTAAGTGATAATGCTCCACTGTGATAAATAACTTCACTAATATAAATATGAATTTAAATATATAACTAGAAAATAGACTGTTGAGGACTGTATTCTGGGAATAATCAAATGTCTTTGATGAATTCAAACTTTTATTGGCATTTTCGCAATTTTCCTATGTCAGTTTTCTGGCTTTAGATCTGTCTTCAGAAATGCTTCCACCCTCCTTATCTATTTCCTTCCATTGCTATCAATAAAAAAAAAAAAATTGTTGGATG
Source organism: Ceryle rudis (assembly GCA_033439905.1). Taxonomy (NCBI): domain Eukaryota; kingdom Metazoa; phylum Chordata; class Aves; order Coraciiformes; family Cerylidae; genus Ceryle; species Ceryle rudis. The sequence continues at coordinate 56,574 of JAAGNO010017877.1, forward strand.
TTAAAAGAATGTATCAGAGAATTTCTGAGCAAATTACAGTATTTCAAGTTTTGTTTATATTTTACAGTGAAAGAGAAAGCCAACATATTAAGCTACACTTGTTCATATAAATTTTGAAAAAGATCATGAAAGTGATGAAAAATTATATATCAATCATATAATTTATAGTAGAAGTGTAACTATAAGCAATATGCTATAAAATATTTAACAGTAAAATTAATAAATCAGTTCTGTACTTTGAATAATTTTGATACCATTATTCCAAAGCAGTAAATTTGCCATTGTTTGGTTTAGTTTCCTCTCTGGAATTTCATCCAAATCAATATTCTCTCCGTGAAGTGTTTTCATTTCAATGATAGTTCGTTCAGCAGCAGGAAAGAGGTTCATTATTTTAATCATCAGCATCTTTGAAAAACAGATCTGAATTTTTGAGAGACACAGGTTACTGTTCAGATCAGCAAAGGCAGATAAGTACTTAAACCCTGTTAAGTTAAAGAGAATTTGGAGTCAACAATATCTGTTGGTCTGGATGTTATCTTTTACAAGGTTTTAACTGATTGATATATTGAGAAACCCCAGCCCCTGTAAGAAAATATGTAATAAAAGTTGGGCTGTGTTTTAACCCTGAATAAGGCTTCTTGAGGGATTAAATGGAAAAGTTGTATCTTCCTCCTTGATGTGTCATCAAATTTCCAGACCATAGGTTTGAAGTGCAAAAATGTTGATACCACATCACAGAGCAGCAACTACTCACAAGGAAATGCAACTGCTGCCACTGTCAATTCTTCACTGCTTGATGTATGGGCTATAATTTCACATGGAAGGTATCACAGGAGCTAACCACTAGTTTATCTTTGGAAACCTGCAAACAATGTCAATTTAGCACTCCCTGAAACAGCAGTAAACCAAGTCTGAGCATCTCAAGTTATCATTACATGGAAACATGTCAGCAGTTAAAAAAAGGGAGAGTAACAGTGAGGTTGCTGAGAGGTTTCTTTCCATGGAATGAAGTGACTTTATCCTTCCTTGAAAGTCTTTATGACAGTCAGCTGATCATGCTTGAAAATGATAGCTGCAAGCCAGGTCTTACATATATAAAGAACTACCCGGCATTTTTCTCATTTGCTGAACTTCTTTTGTAAAATTAGGAGATTTATCCATTGACTTGAATTAAAATGTGTCTATTTGTAATGGTTCATGGTTGGGTCTATTGTTCTCTGAAATAATATGTGAAAATTGAGTCTTGCTATCTTTATATAATGTATTCTGTTTAAAGATAACATTATACTGGAGTCTAGTTTAAAACCTTTATATGTCATTACATTTTGGATCGCTCACTAATGGAAGGTTTAAGTTATCATTGGCTTTTAGCTGAAGTGTAGTAGAGGACACATTAAGTTTTTTCACCAATTTTAACTTGCTGGAAGAAACACAGTAAGAAAATGCACTAACAGCAGCATTTACCAGAAGTCATTTCTGTTTATTAATGTGTCTTGTCAAGTTGCATAAGATAAGCAAGGTAGGGAATAGTCAGCATTTTTGTGGGAGTCCTTTCTGGTAGGGATCAGAGATATACTATGAAGGAAATGGTGCATAAGTGGTAGCAATCTACCTTGCAATTATTGTTAATTTGTATCACATTATGATGATGCCTCTTATATGGGGAATAAATACAACTCCCATCAACTTCCATGTTTCCTTAGACATTGAACAGATTTTTTAATGTGAATTTTACAATTCAGTACATTCTACCTTCATATATTGTACCAGCAACTGAGTCAGGGTGTAGGTATTAATGTTAGTCAGAAGTTTTTAGTACAACCATTTTTCACTAGATTGTGCTGATTCAGAAGACATGGAACTTTTCTGTAGTGAGAGCACTTTTGCTGAAGGTCTCCTGAAAGTTTCTCAAGTCCACTATGAATATTTTTGCCACATCTTTTTGCCCTTCAGTCCCTGTTGGAAAGATGTAAACAGTACCTAGTATATGTCTTTGTTCAACTGATTACATATTGAAGAGAAGTAGTGAGAAATAATGTCTTTACTTCTGATGCTTGTGAGAAAGAGCAATTTGAGAGGTACTCGGAGATTATTAATTTTTATTTATTCATTCAAGGTCAGTCCCAAAACAAAACAAAAGTTTTGTTTGTTTGTTTGTTTTTTTTTTTTTTAATTAACTCTTCGACTACATAAAAAAATCCTAACAACTAAAA